>VXBH01005361.1:2063346-2143387 GCA_013400035.1 Rynchops niger | reverse complement strand
ACATCCCTACCGCGCCCCACGCCGCGGCCCGGCCCGGCGGCAGAGGAGGCGCTGCCCGTCCCCGCGGCTCCTACCGGGGTGCAGCCCCGGCGCCGGGCGAGCCACGCCGCCCGCTCCACGTACCGGCTCGGAGCAGGGCCCCAGCTCCCAGGACGGCCAGGGCGGTGCCGAGGCCCCGCCAGCCCCCGCCGAGCATGGTGCGGCGCACCCCGCCCGCTGCCCAGGCCCAGCCCCGTTTACNCCCGGGCCTAACGATTTGCGAACCCGGGTAAGGAGGCGGGGGGCAGGCGGCTGCGGCGGGCAGGGAGCGGGAGGGAGGCAGAAAGGAGGGGCGGCGGCGGCGGCAGCGCGGCTCCGGGCCCGGCAAGGGCGCCCCAAGGGCGCCCGCGGTCCCCGGGGAAGGAGACCCGGCGCTGCCATGGCCTCCTCCAAGCCCTTGACCCGCTTCTGGGAGTGGGGCAGGAACATCGTCTGCGTGGGGCGCAACTACGCCGAGCACGCCAAGGAGATGGGGAGTGCGCTGCCCCGGGAGCCCCTCTTCTTCCTCAAGCCTTCCTCGGCCTACGTGCGCGAAGGCTCGCCCATCCTCCGGCCCTATTACTGCAACAACCTGCACCACGAAGTGGAGCTGGGAGTGGTGATCGGGAAGAGAGCCCAGGCCGTCTCCCAGGAGGCTGCCATGGAGCACGTGGCGGGCTACGCTCTCTGCTTGGACATGACAGCGAGGGACACGCAGGAGGAGTGCAAAAAGAAAGGTCTGCCCTGGACCTTGGCCAAGGGCTTTGGTTCGTCGTGCCCGGTCAGTGACTTTGTGCCCAAGGAGAAAATACCAGACCCTCACAAGCTCAAGATCTGGCTCAAGGTGAACGGAAAGCTGAGGCAGGAGGGGGAGACCTCCTCGATGATCTTCTCCATCCCTTACCTGATCAGCTACATCAGCGAAATATTCACTCTGGAAGAAGGGGACTTGATTCTGACAGGGTCTCCCAAAGGAGTTGGGTCTGTGCAGGCCAACGACGAGATAGAGGCTGGCATAAGCGACATCCTTTCCATGCGGTTTAAGGTGGCGCAGCAAACACGAGGATCCTAACCAGGAGCTGGGCTGGGACCCTGTCTGCGTTGGAAGAGACTCTTTTGGGAACATCTGGTGAACAAAGAGACGCACAATCCCTCCTGTTAAACACTTACGTGGCCCTAGTGTCTAATGGACTGTCATGCATCAAAGGCATGTAACGCATGAGCTCAAAAGGCATTTGACTAAAACAGCCCTGTTTCCATGGTGGCTTCAGCCTCCTGTGAGGCCATGAACCTGGAGTCCAAGCCAGCTTGGGGCAGATGGTTAATACCCAAACCGTACCGTGGAGCTGTTGATGGAGATGGTGTGCCGGACAGCTGGGGAGAGGAGCTGGGCTGGCTGACACTGTGTGTGCTCTTCTGTTGTGCTGATTCTTTGAGCTTTGCCAATGTATTGCCTTAAAATAAAAATTAAAAAATTAAACCATTAAAATGGTGATGTAGGAGATAAAGCTCACCCGTGCTATGTAAAATCAAAGATGTGTGCGTAGCAGTAAATCAAGAATTACAGTTTCAGAAAGAATTTCTCTCCTTGGGGTGTTCTACAGTAGAAAGATGTTTGCTTTTTCTATTAGTTTCACGACTCCTCCGTGCGTTTTTCAAATGCACGAATTAAATGAAGATAGCTTTCCCTCCCACTCCAAGGGGCGTAATGCAGCAGGAAGTGTGCCAGATGCTTGGCAGATTTTTTTTCCTAAACTGAGCTTTAAATACGCTTCTTAAAGTAAAATAATAAAAAAGATCAAGAATAAAGCAGCTCATTGGTAAAGATACCAGTAAACTTGTCTTTACTTTTACTGATTTAAATATATTTTTAATAAAAATCTAACTGCAGCAATTGCCATTACTTACACAATGCACTGAAACAGTTGGAGGTTTTGACTATTTCCAGCTGTTAAAAAGCCGTGCTGTGTGACTTTTCCCATTTCCGAACTCCAGCTGATCTAACGCTCTCTACCACTTTGCATGACAGCGAGTTCTCTTTCAATTCAATGGAGTGACAAAGTTGTAAAATAGAATTTAAAAAACCCTCCCCCCCCCAAACATCAAAACTTACTATTTCAGAAGTTGCACAGAACTGTCTAATTTCTAACAAAAACAGATGGATTTTTTTTTTTTTTTTTACATACGTGCAAGCACCAAAGTTAAAGGCTTCCATTTTTTGGAGCCAGATCTTAATAACCACTAGGAAAAGTTTTATTTTAAAAAGTGCATTTGGAGAGTCTTACGGAGAAAATTACTGTAGACCAAAGACAGGCACCTCTGTGAAACAGCAGCATGGTCCAGGATACGGCAAATCATATGGTAAAGAGAAAGCAGAACATGTTGCAGGAGAAAAATAGACATTTTTCTATCAACTTGCTTCTCCAGCTGCATGCATCTGCAGCACGCCAC
Organism: Rynchops niger; assembly: GCA_013400035.1. Classification (NCBI taxonomy): domain Eukaryota; kingdom Metazoa; phylum Chordata; class Aves; order Charadriiformes; family Laridae; genus Rynchops; species Rynchops niger. The sequence goes on along the minus strand of VXBH01005361.1, from coordinate 2,140,918 downwards.
TGCACGCTCGTGCACCACCTGCGGTGGGTATCAGTCCTGCAGATACGCACATGTTTCATTCCACTGTATTTTGACTTGACATAAACCACGTGTAAAAGTTCTTTGTATGATGAGGCCTAAATGCTGCGGACATAATTCAGATTTCACTTAGAGGAAGCCCAAAGAACTGAGGCCAACTGAAACAAGCATTCAGCCATTGCATCTGAACAGAACCAGCCCCTGGCTGGTGGAAGTCAAAATGCTCCTTGATTTAAGCCTGCCTGTCAGTAGGGAAGCTGTGATCTCAATTTGTTGCAACCCCACGAGCTGGGCCAGGCAGAGAAGTCAGGCCATCAGAGCCAGGCTGAGCAGGGAAGTTAGGGTGAGTAATTCTGAAAGAGGAAAGATTAAATTCACTTTCTGTACTGTTTCCATTCCTTCGTGCCTGTCAAACATTACCATCTATGGCAACAGCAACAATGCATGATTTGTAGTTTGGTCTTCAGCACTGTATACTGATTGCTGAGCTAAGTTGTGATTAAACTTAATGGAAACATTCACTTCAACATATTCCAGCCATAATAGCTAATACTCTGAAGTTCATTATTGCTGCAAAAGGAGAGACACAGTGTCCCAACACTGGCAACATTTTTTTGTGCTTTTAGTCCATTGTTCCCACTCACATGAATAGGGAGATGCAATCTTGGGAGTACTGCTTGTCAAAATTCACTGTTTCTGTAGCTTCCTTCCTTGCTTTAGCAGGTAGGTAGTGAACCAGGGGTGATCCGAGTTCCAAAAGGCGTTCTAGCCTAACAAATACGTTGCAAGAGAAGTGGCATCTTCCCATCACTTGAAATAGGCCAACTCCCAATATGCTCAGTAGCAAAGACAACAGCTGCAGGGGAAGCTAAGGACAAAAATAGACTTTAAAATAGGAAAAAATATATGAAGAAGGGGAAAATGTACATACCTAGGTTCTCTATGTTCAGCTAACAGCAACTGTCCTGGTGAAAAAGAGTCCTTTCTTCTCTGCCGCTTACAGTCTTAGCTTGATTTGGTTGTTTGAGAGAGGTCTCTGGTAATTGATTACTCCGTTCTAATAAGACTTAATCTGCCCTAGAGTAAAGCAGCCTTGCAAACATCATGGCTATCATAAAGCCTCTGCAGCTGCCAGAAGTTCCGTGTTTGGATTCACCAATGTACACCACAAACCCAGGCAGTATTTCAAATGAGTCTTTATTTTTTGAATAACACAAAAGTAGCAGGGCAGTTGAAAACACAGAAGCTCAAGAGATCTGTCTTATACTATTTGTTCTTTCTGATTTTCTCAAATATATCCTAAACTGAGTGAAGAAAGCTTCTATTCCCCTTGTAAGGGGTTGAATTCACTAGAACTAACTTTTCTCTAAGCTGTAAAGTACGATCACCTGAAAAAGATCAACACAGAAGCCCACTTACAGCTATTAGTAATATGTATTCTTTCTTTAGCATCAGAATATACTTAGCAAAATACGATGACAACAGCATTCTACCTCTAATAATACAGTGAAGAAAGTTTTTTTCCTATCTGTTATTAATAGTGTAATCTCTTATTTCCAGTCTCTTTTCCCAACAAGCTCTGACTGGCCTCTGCAGGGTCTGACAGTTTGCATGAAAGAACATTTACTTTCAGTCTGGTTCTCCAACTGGGTGACAAAGTAACCTGTAAAAATAATTAACGGTCTTTGTTTTCACTGCTGTATAGGACTTTGAAATATACGATTTTCAAATATCACACAGCATTTTTAATTGACAGATATGGTTATACATATTTTACATTATTTTATGTATGAGTACACACATTTTATGCTAGATACCTGTCACTACTGAGTAAAAACACTTTCGTTTTTTCCTGGAAATAGAGGCAGAGGGTGGGGGAGATGGGAGAGTTAGAACAGTTTTGCCAAGAAGGGCAAGTTTATAAAAGGGAGTCAGTTAAGAGTTGTCCTAGAACACACGGTTCTACGAAAAGGGAATCCAGTCCAGTATATAGCATGCAATGAAAAAAGTAAAGAACACTGCAAGTAATAGCAGATCTTTTATCAATTTCTCCAGGTGTGTGAATCTAATATTGTTATGGCTTTAAGGGGAATTGCAGATATTAGATGTACCTAAATAATCACATTATTTCCAAAAATACAGGTAACTAAGAAATGTACTTGGGTAACCTCATCTACTGTACAATCTATTGCATATGTTGACTAGGCCTTATTCTTGCAAACTGATATTTATAACATTATTCATTATAAACCTACAGCCGTAGAAGTCAGTGACTAAATCACGTATACATGCTTTTGAAATATCAGCTCCTTAATCAGTATTGGCTCAGTGCAATTTGTGTCTTTCACAGTTTGCCTGAAAGAGGCCTGTATATCTATCTGATCCTGCAGGGACATCCCCTAATGTTGAAATTATGACAAAGACTATTGACTTGGAATATTCAGAATATTTACAAAAACTAATTCTTATTTTTAAAAGTTCAGCAGAACTGACATGGAATTTTTCATCACTGAATATACTATCAAATGGGAAACAGCCTCTGTTTTAAATTAACAGTAAATACTGACTTTAAAATAAATCTTGCTTCGTTCCAAAAGAAGTTGCCATTTCAATGCAGTTTTCTTGTCTTCTGTTAGAGTGAGAAACTCATGGACCTGTTAATAACAGGGCATAACAGAACACTTCTTCAGCATATAATTGTAACAACATCTCCACAACAAAATGACAAGGAAAGAGCATCTTATGCATTTTTTAATACATTTCTAAGCTGTATTTTACCTCTTTAACATAGTTTTTTGTGTAATATGTGTACCAAAATGGTCAGATTAAGCAGAATAAATTGCAGGGCACTTGAAAATCAAAATTAAGGAATTGCAACCATGTTCTCAGAAAAGTGTAAATTAATTAAAATAAAGCAGTATTCTGAATAGGATATTCACTCTTACATTCAACACATTTCCTCTTATTAGTAGCTACTGACTTCTAACTTTTGGCTTGTTAAAAAGCTGTACGTGTGTTTTCATATCCATATGCAATTTTTTAACCAGTGTACACACACGTATACAAAGAACATTTACATATATTTGTAATTTTCATCAAGCTTCACAGCTCAGATCGAATAAGAACAACCTCATTTATTTCTACTTACCGTGCAGCCTAATGTTTCCTCAGCTACACAGTCAGACAGGTAACAAGAATAAAGAGTGCCCGTGTGATCTGTCAGATCAACGAGTATGTCAAAGCTTGCGAAAGTTGACTTTAAATCTGAAGAGACGTCATTGCAGAAAGTGCATGTGTTTGACATTTCATTCACTATAAAACGGCATATTGAACTGAAACATAAGAAGACAATTAACGCATATATGCAATTCCTTCTTGTTTGAGACTCTTTTCTAGACTGAGGTTTCCCAAGAGACTTTTCATTCTTAAAAAAATTCTTCATCTTCTAAACTCTTGTTTGAGACAAAATGGCCTCTTTCTTCTTCTCTCTTCTAGGACCAGAAAGAGCAAGTCCTTCATAAAGCCAGCTCCTCTTTCCTTGCTACTTCTGGAAGTCTACACAACAGGAATCCACATGGCATTTCCCAGAGGACCTTCATTCCTTGTCTGGAACTAGACTAAAATATTGTTCTACCTAATTTGGGTCAGGGGAAGAAGGACAAGCACTTTTTAATACAAATTTAAAACAGGCAGTTGCTTACCATCTGTTGCGAATAACTTTAGATGCATTATCATCAATGTCCAGTGTAGAAATGTAGCCATAAATAATGCCATAGACTGGTTGAAGTTTCCCATCACTCTGTAAAACTTTTTCTTTCAGCTGTTGCACACTATAAACATCAACTATAGTCTCCACTAAAAGTTTAAAAGACATGTTAAGTGCGTCTGAGAAAGAAACAATGCAGAAGAGGAAAACCAAAATGGATCTTAAGGTAATAAAAAGGAGAGGATTTGATCTAAAGCACCAGAAAAGCCCCACTCACATTCCTTTGGAAGTAGGCTTATATTTGGAGGCAAAAAAATAAAACAAAAGGGGACTCAAATCAGGAAAATATCTAATTTTTAACTTTTGTATCTCCTAAAATGAGTTTTTGACAAAAACTTTCCCTCTCCATTTTTCATGCTTATTCAAGACAGAAAGAACATGCCAGATAGATAGGCTGCAAGTTGGCATAGTCACCAACCCTGAAGATACATAAGTGATAATAATAAGGGGTAGCCCAGTAACAACAGTCCAGACTTCAAGTATTCAGCCAGATGGCTATGCCTGAGTTTTGTTTCTGTGAACACATGGAGCAAGAACTTGATATTTCAGTTGCACTATGAAACTACACTGTATAGTTAAATAAAATCAAAGTGTTTGGATCCATGCTTACAGTTAATGGATTCTTTCGACTGCTCCTCCATTTTATCATGCAAAGCCCCTAATTGTGCACTCTCTTTCATGAAGCTGAAGAGAACATTTGCTTCTGCTGTTTCTTGAAAATGTATTTTTAAAAGTTATTAATATACGTAGCATATAAAAATAACAGCATAATTATATTTTACAACTTTTTGTTCTGGCAGCACCAACATATTGTCTCTTGGAATTAACCAAGAGATGTTTTTCTCTTTTTCACTTTACCTGTTAGTCGCACATGGAATATATGAAGGCTGNAAAAAAAAAAAAAGACAAAAGGGTAGAAGCAAGGAGCTTTCTGAGGCAAGCAGGCAGAATAAATCAGCCCTCCAATAGATTCATTCATGCATTCGAGCCTATAATGATTGCTAATACCAAAGCAATACTTCAACAGCTCTTACCTGGATTAGTTGTAATGATGGTTTTTGATATCACAGTTGCAGTCATGCAGTTCCTAAATTTGTCAAAATTTATTCTCACATCTGATGCAAATATAACTGTAAGCAAAAAAAACCCCTCTTCCTGTAGAGTAAGTATAACATTAAGAACTACAGTAAAAACATAAAAAAACCCAGACTATTATACCTGTTTCTTGTGGGATCCAAGTCTGTGCAAGCTGGATAGATTCGTTATCCCAACTAAATTAAAAAAAGTTAATGTATCAAAACATTTTTGAAACAGCACTCAAACTGTTTAGTATTAAACTACTAAATAATATAATTAAATTGGTCAAAGGGGACACAACTCCTTTGTTGCACGCAAAGAAAACGCCATGTATATACACAGGCATCTAGTTTGCAGTCAGACAGGATGCTTTAGGTACGGTCTAATACAGGCCCTACTTTATCCCATACCAAACAGGATTAAGTAAAGGGCTATTAGATTGTTCAAAATTATTAAATGCAGAATATACCTGGAAAAATACTGTGTGTATTTCAAAGCTTTGACAAAAGCACTTTCTAACTAAGGCAGTTATTATAACTGTGTTTTGCTTATCAGCTGACTCTTTTCTGTGGGAACAAGTTGATTGCTGGCATCACTAGGTCAGATGTTCAGCCAGGTTTCCAACACTGAAATCCTTGTAACTGTGGATGATCAGGCTAGAGTGAAGTCAGTGGTATCGCTCAAAAGTTATAATTTGATGGTTAGATCCCTTGATAAAAATCTCATTCAGTTCCTCGTAAGTTTGGATGGCAGGAACACTGCCAAAGCACAGTTTTGTTCTTGTCAGTTTTTTTCTTAGTCCTTGGAAAAAAAATTTAAGATGTTTACTTTTCATCTAGCATTGTTCAAACACCTCTTCACTGATGGCCTCTGAAATGTCTTCACTACAATGCCGTTGCTCAAGGATTTCCTGAATCTTTGCCTCTACCTATGGCTCCATGAAAGCGCAAAATGCAGCATTTAGGGTAACCAGAGTAACATCAACTAGTCTCTGCTTCTGTTGACTCCTGAACTATACAGCTCGGTACGTTTCACTACATACCAGCACCGAAACAAGAGTATCAGAGCTGCTGCTGCAACTTAACATCGGTGGCAGCTCAGGGGCTAGAAAACTTCACACCATAGATGTTTATTAATGTTCATGTGTATACATTAACTATGTTTAAACATTACACTGAATGATAATACAGTTTCTAGCTCAGACACAGAGTGCAATGCTATCTTGCTACTCCTATCTAGGGAGCAAAGGTCATTTCAACCAACAGACAGCAAACCCAGCACAAATTAATACCCACATACCCTTGCACGTAGATAAGCCACAAGTTTACTGAACAAACTATGGGCAATATGCAAGTGTATAAGCAAATCACTGTTTAGATGCATAAATGGTATGGACATAATCATGTCTGTAAATAGGATACAGTTTGAAAACATGCCCAAAATAGTATCAACATGTGTCTGTACTATTTTAAACATTTAAAAACTATTTCAACCTATTTCCATTCCTCTTATTAATTCTGCTTGGCTTTAAAATTAAAGCATGCTCCTCTTACCCCCTCCTCCTAGTTTGTGGAAGAAATGTACTGCCTTTGGAGCTGTTTTTAAATGCCATTTCCTGAATTAATTCGAATTTCCAGATTAAAAAAATTGAACCACTTGGAACTGAGCTGCATTTTACCATTCATGAGCTAGCAGTCTGTCAGTAAGTCATAAAACTAGACAATATATATAAGGTCACTCTAATGATTCTCTTTTTAAAGTTTCTGGTCTGTGTATGTTGCTGCCTCATGACAGTTGCCACTCAAATAACAATATATTCAAATTAAAAGGCAGTGTTGTAACTGTATGTATTACGGTTAATTTCTTTACCTACTCTTGCATTAATTTGTGTATTTTAGTGAATAAAAAAACATTTTACCATACTATCGGAAAAGACATCTCTGTTTCATCATACAGCTTTACTTCACACCTCTGACCTTTTCTTTTGTCTGAAGTCATAAAATACTTTGGTTCCCCAACCTTTAAGAAGAAAGAGAAGCAGTCACTTTTCCTCTACTAGGAGTATAAAAGTCATAATCTAGAAAATAGAAGAGTTAAAAAAGGGTGGAAAACACCCTACAGAACAGTAAACAAAACAAAACAAAACAGAACGGAACAAAACCAGGTACACCACTAAAAGTTTAACAACAGTAATTTTCCTTCAAGACAAAGGGACATAGTTTATTTAATAAAAATCTGCAGTTTACATATTTTCAAGTTGTCTACTGCTTGCACATCCACGATTTCAGAAAGACAACTGATGTAGGACATTTCTATTCCCTTAATTTCTCCCCTCGTGTTGATGAAAATCTTCAGTAGCTCGTATTGTTATTGTAACTCAGCTTAAGTGACTGCCAACCTAAGCAAACAAAACCAGTGATTCCTGTCCACTACGGGTCCCAAAATCCATGTTCACACTTAAGTCAATTAAGTTACCCATGGTACAGTAGACAAACACTACTCTGTTGTGGCTTCTTAACTTACTGACATTACAGCTGCAAGTACATTAAGGATTCTTCCATCGAGGCTTTGTCCATTTGCAATGATATCACCCAGTGAATAATAATCCTGAGGGTCCTTGACAGGCAGGTGCAACAGAGAAAGTAGTTTGGTGTCCATTTCATAACATGAAGAAGTTTTAACGATGGAATGATTTTCACTGAGCAGTAATTTGTAGGAACTAGATAATGTGCACAAAACAAGTCACATTGATCAACATTTCACTCACCAATATATTAACAGTATAAAATGTTAATTCAATTCGCATAAGAATATAACTGCTGATTTATTCCTCTATTGTTTTCTCTAAAGATACGGAAACATTTGAATTAATTTGTTCTAAAATTATTTTTAAAAAATTATATACTTTACTCTTATGGAAGACTTATCGTGTACTTTATACTTATTTAGAATTGAAATGCTAGCAACATACAGTACATATTTGTAAGTCTTTCAGCCCTTGTCAACCACTAAAAATAAAATAAGTTCTGAAACGTGTGTAATCCAGGTAACTAGGATTTGGCATCATGACATAAGACACTCTTACAGTCAGACTGGTCTTCGTAAGGTGCTTTCAAAAGTAATAGCCCAATGACCTAAGTAATATTTATAAAGCACTATTAGCCAGTGGAAATAAGATATTTAATATATTCTGGATAAATATATTTTACAAATGTTTATGAAATCTATAGATATAGAGGATCTCTCTTTCCTGGTGAAGTTTCTCCTTGACATTTGTTCTTTTACTTCTTTCCATTTAGCCAGGAAGTAAATAGTGCAACTAACTACTACAGCTGTATATTTTCTACAAAGGTTAGAGATGATCAGTAAGCAAGAACACAGAACTGCTAATTTGCCAATTTAATGTGCACATATACAATATTCTTATGACTGACATTGTTGAGAGATATTAGTGGTTTAGTTTAAATAAGTATGTTTTAATTAGAATAAATTACTTAGGGTTATAATATGGTGTGATTTACGCTGTTTACCTAGCTTTTCTTGGCTTGAGTAGCTAGATTTGCTGAAGCCTTCAGGCTGCAATATAGTTAATTTTCTTAGTAATTTTCCTAGAAGCTGGTACAGTGCTGTGTTTAGTGGTTTAATATAAGGAAAATGTTGATAATGCACTGATGTTTTGGTAGTGTTTTCCCTAAGTCTGGGACTTCTCAGTTCCCCATGTTCTACCAGGGAGTGCACAAGAAGTATAAACTAGAAGATAAGGAGGGGGCAACCCTCAGCAGAGACTGCGAATCATCAAGATAAGCGCAGTCACTGGCCGGCCTGCCTGGACACAGAAGAAGAATCCAAGAAGGTGTTAGAAGACCCCAGACCAAAAATCACCATTGGACTAAAAGATGCAAGAAGAGCGTGTGGGGGGCGGGTGTGGAGATCACAAGGGTATCGTTGCCCAGGGATTCCCAGTTGACCCTGGCACTGAACCTTTCAAGTAAATTATTTATTTTTATAAAATCCAATGCCTGAGGCTCTGCTACAGGATTCAATTAAGAAAGAAATCCTAATTAAGGAACAGGTGTATTAATCTATCTTTACCTAAGATCTGCACCTTAGATATCTAAGATAAGTTAAAACATATCTAAATTAAGACTTGCAGTGTTAGTTTCATATACCAGTTCAAATTGTTCATTTTAGAAAACAATTTGAGAGAATACACCAAAAGACAATGTATATACATTGCAATACACAAACCAAATTACAGTGCTTTACCAAATGAGTAACAAATAGCATCACAGCGTATTAAAATACCTTCTAGGTAAACATGTCATGTGAATGGATTTTGATAAGAATACACCTTCCATAAAAGAGTTATGTCTGATAAAATACTTTGGCAAAATCAAATAAATTTCCAATAATTTTAGTAGACTTTACTCAACTACTGAAATTGACTACGATTAGTTACAAAGAGCATTATTACTTTATGACAAAACTCCAAAGACCATTTTCTGACTAATATAATCTCTTTTGAGATTACTTGACCATACATAGTTGAACACAGAAAGGAAGATATGCTACATAAGATGACTAAACCCAAATACTTCTACCAATTGCATGCTGCTACAATCAGCTGGCAACTAAAGCAAGTGTCAACTTTGATTTTCCTGGAAAGAACTACCAGTTTATATTTTAAATTTACCTAGGAGTTACAGGGTTGAATTTTTCTTCCCTTTCCGCTTCCTTTGACTGAACTAAAGGATTTTCAATAATAACTAAAACAAAACATTGATAAGTAATGTTAGAAAACTGAATATAGATACATATAAGGAGAAGTGGTTTTTAAAAATGGTTGCTTTCAAGGTTGATATGGAAAGGAGAAGATACGTGCAGTAACTACTGCTAAATGTTTTCATACTGAAAAACATATCTGTCCAACAGCTCACATTACAGCCAAAGTCCCACAGGAGTCCTCAAGACATTGAATGCAAACAAAATGACACTGAGTTCTTGGGAGTATAATCTTCATAGTCACAAGCTTTATCCAAACACTCTAATCTAGCAACCATGAGCAGCAAAGTCTTTCTATAAACTTAACAAGATAAAAGCACATACTATAAATAAATACAAGATTTTTGTTGTGTTTTGATGAACAATCATAGTCATATCTATAACTAAATGAAGACAAAGAAAAACAGCAAACTACTTTACAGAGTTTTTTTTTTGTTATTTATACGAACTGAATATAATGTAAGAATTTAGATTGATTAACTCTAAGTAAGTTCTGGGTGGTTGCATTCAGTGGATTTTTATCTGACCTTTTTGTTGACATATTTACTGGTTTTGAATTTAAATCCTTGAAATCTTATTCCTTTTCTCTTTATATTTAACATAACTGAATGATGTTTCCAATTAGGCTGTTTTCTGAGTCCTCAGAGAAAAATATAGCAAAACCACAAACACATAACTCTGATTTACTGGAAAAAAAAACACATTCAAACAGCAACATGTTAAGAATAAACTATGGCTTACCACAGTCACCAACTCTAAAGCTTTCTGAAAGTGATCTAATATATTCTTCTCTGCCCCAAGAATTTACATTTATAAAATAAGTTGGTGAATCACGAACAGTAAAACTGAAGGTGTATCTTTCAGACCCAATGTCTGCAAAAATAAACAGCACTATTACAATTCATTAGCAGAGCTTGATTTCAATTTAGAATATGTGTGTAAAGACTAATTTTGAGGCTTTCCTGGATTTTGTCATGAATTTACTATCAGCAATCTGGTGAGCACCACTAGAGGTCAGCAGACTGTTCAGTAAATACGCTGGTGTTCACGAATGGGGGGGGCTACAACCCATGAGGTAGTTGTACCTATACCACCCTATCTATGTATCACTTAACTTTAGGCAGCACCATATAAACTTACAGCTCTAATGCAAGAGTAATTAAAGAAGCGTACGATGCTACATTCAAGGCATGGACAAACATAAACAGGGCCAATGCATGAAGCAATGCTATGAATGAACGTACATTCTAGCCCAAATTTTGTAGTAGGTAGCCTGTCTTAGATGGCTGTGCCCATATATAAGACCACCATGATGACATACAAAGCTGCAGATCACAGGCAGTGTCACTGTCCAAAGACTACCAAGGGGTATAACTGAATAAAACAAAGCATTTCTAGCTCCATGGTTCATGGTCAAGAGGGTATCAGTCTCGGAAATGCTGCACCCCTTTTCTCTTACACCTAATTAACAAAGCTTTCCATGGATCATACAGCATTATACAATATGTTGTCTTCAAATTATCAATGAAAACTGTATAGTGATCTGCATATAGTAAGCATAATCTGACTGTAGTTCCATGGAGGCAGAAGTATGAACACCACATTTTCAGACTATGTAGAATTGTTTCTGGTGATGATGATGACTTCCTTCTAAAACTTCACCACCAGAGCAGCTTGGCACGATGACAATGCCAACGGAATAGCTGAGCACTTCACACAGAGACGGAATGGCTCTCTAGGACTGGAGATGCTTCCTAACAGTGCTTCTATAAACCCCAGCTGTAGATATGTTATTTCAATTTCCAACTAATGCTGTATTAACAATCTATTATTTCCATTTTTAGTTTAGGAGTGTATGATAAGATGAAGTTTGGTACTACTCAGACCAGAAATTACTTGTTTCACTCCTCAAGACATCTCCCTAACATTTCTTTTTTAAAAGAGAGTTAATATGAAGGGACCAGAATCAATTCCAGCAGTATTTATATAACAGTGGTTCATATAATCCTGAAACACTTCCAAGACAGAGTTTTTCCAAAAAATTTCTAATTGATAAGGTTTAGCCAAACTAATGCTGCTCTTTTATCTCAATTCTCAAACACACACTATTTTTTTTGCGCATTTTTATTCTATACATTTTACACTAAGAACTCTGTTTATCATTTAAATATTGATTTCAGTCATATATGGTAAATTATACTATATAAGAAAATGAAGTAAAAATAGCTATAAAAGAGACTGTACTTTTTCTGTCTGGAAAGCTTCTGACATCTGTTTTCCCAATAACCACACCGATTACATTCTAAAAAATAAAGAGATTATAGAATACAAGTATTAAACACAGATGTACAGGATGAATTAAATTTCATGGACTTGTACTCCACTGATGATAATAAGCATATTTCTGACTGGTAATCATTTTAATCTATTTATTCCATAGTACCATATGAACTAAGGACTAAAACATAAACATACAATTTTACTTTAAGAAAAGAGTGACTAATAAAAATATTAAAAGAAATACATCTGTTTCTGTTCATAAAGACAATGGGAGGACAAAAGTTCACCCAAAACATTCACAGTTTTGGCTGTTATACAGCAATCTCTCCTCAGGTAGGCAGCAATATTGTTGTTTCACGCTCCCTACACATGTCTCAGATCTCCTTAAATGCACCATGAAAAGTCTGGACAGGATTTACTTTACAGTTAAGCGTCCAAGGTTTCCCCTGCTGTCAGCACCGAGATACATACGTGTACATCCACAGGAAGCGCCATTTATCCTATCCTCATCGAAGCAACACACATTTCTACAGGTGCCTCTTTCTTGCTGTCTGCCCCTTAACTGACTACAACAGGAGCTTAAGCCATGAACTTTTTTGATGATTCAAAAGAAAATTAATCTTATTCTGCTTTGTTAAACCTTTATTTATTATGCAAAAGTATCCCAGTCTTGATTGTCAAACAAAACAACTAGGAGCACACACAGAGGAAGAAATATAGATATATGTATATAAAAAAATACATGTATTAATGATATGTAGCTGGGGGGAGAGTTGTTTGGTTTGTTTTTTTTTTTAAAAAATGTCCTCTTCGTTGTGAGAGAAGAGTATTGCAGTGCTAGTTTGGGAATTTAAGAAGGTTATGAAATTAAGAATTGAAGCAGCAATGAAAGTTGGTAAGGTAACAAGGACTGGAAGGAGAGACTGACATCACAATACTGCAAAGGTCCTTCAAAACATGGAGTGCCTCACATCTCTTCCACTTCTTGTGTGCCCTTACTTGAAGTACTGCCTGACTTTCTCACTCAAGCAGGGGAACCCCAGCAGTCAGCTAGAAAGGGGTGGCGTAACAGTTTAAGAATCAACACAGGCTGAATTTTGCACCCATTCACAAAGCAATGCGACCTGACTGACTTCACCATAACAATATTGACGTGCTCAAAATTTAGATCTCGTGTTCCCCGTTTACTTTGAATCACTAGATGGAGCAAGGTAACTGTCTTATCCTACACTGATGGAAATGAACTCATTGAGAGGACGTATGTATAAAACACTGTAATATCCTAGTTCTTCCAATCTTTCTAAGAGAATATTTTCTATCTGTCCATAACATGTAGTAATTTAGGATTTGATTTTTCCATTTTTGGCTTCGTTTCTTAAAAAACAAGCATTTTGATTAAATCAGAGTGCAACATACCCTAGATTTCACCACCAGTCAGAAGAACTGACATTAAGGATGACTCTTCACGAGAATTAAGCTGATGTAAATCCTCCATTTCCAAAAGAGACCTCCCCTGTCCCTACTGCGAATATATTCACCTCTCTTGTATCAGCACTAAGCCTGCACAGCAAGCTGGCAGAAGGAAGTGATCTGGCTGGAAAGTATTTGGGGGATAGAAAGAGGGTAGGAAAACTTCCATTTCCTTGATCAGTTTATTGTTCAACTACACAAGCACTAGTTTCACCAAAAGAGGAGGAGCAGAACACGCCTGCAATGAGGAAGCGAGCCATACTGCCTTTTTTGGCAGAGCATTGCTTAAGGCTGCTCAACCAAATCACGAGACTACAGCATTAACACACTGCAAGTTTCTTAGACTTTGATCTATTTCACGTTAAAGAATAAACTGCAAATTAAAAAAATATGACATTTTGATACTTCGAATGATGTGTGCTCGGCTGTTTTAATGTCCTAAACACATGCTTATCACTCTATCATGATATACGAGTGAATTACTTTTTTATAAAAATACTTTCTTTACTATATGTTACTAATTGCAACACTCAAGATTAGTGTAAAATAAAAGCTTTTAACTGAGTGAGTGGGTCCATCAGAGTAACTGTGAGTGACAGATTAAATTAACTTTGCTGGAGACCAGGAGTTTATAAAAAGTTGGAAAGAATATACAATACCGCTGTGAGGGCAGATAAAACTCCTTCTCTTAGTGCATCCCTTTTTTGATGTTTCTCTTTCATTTGTTTAAAATAAATGAGAAAAAGGGCTAAACTGTGCCCTTCCCAAATAAAAAGCTGTGGAAACAGGAAAACTCAATCTACTTTACGCGGCACGGGGAGATAGGACTGTAACACTGTATCACAGCCCGCAGTGCATCCGTGTGGAAATGCTGCCTCTCCGGTTTGTTCTCCAGGCTCCAGCTCCCATCAGCACTGAACACTCAGAAGACCTGTTACCGCTGGTGGGCTACACAGTGAAGAGTGGGAAATACTGCAACAGCGTATAACGTAGCCTCCTCCCTCCCATATTAAAACATCATCTTGGAGACCAAAGAATAAAAAACTGTGCTCCCCAGACTTCCTATTTTTTATTCAACCATCTAAAACCCAAAAGAGAAAAATACTGAGTTCTACAGCACAGTCCCCTGTTCAGCTCATCCTTCAGTGATGATGGTCCTCGCTCATATCGGGACAACAACAGCAAACAAACAACAACAACAAAAATCATACTCAAACTTCTGTATGAATCTACCAACTACAAAGCTTTGCTGTTTAAGTTTACTTTTTGGTTCATCCTACTCTCCTGTACTCCCACGAGCAAAATTCTTAGCAAAACCTGCTTTTTGTCCTAAAGAAACAGAAAAGATCCTATCTGACTTGTAATTGTGAGATTTTTATCCAGTTAAAGCACCATGCCATCCAACAAGAGTTTTGTTTCAATATTTAGCTCAGAGGGATTGAGCACACAAGACTGCAGGATTGGGCGCTACGTCCATAGCTTGTAGTGAAAGACTATTGTAGGTTACAGATGTATTGTGACTACATAATGCTGACTCTGTACATGTCTTTACTAATTCAGCATCCATTTAAAACATTACAAAGAAGCCTCTGATATTTTCAGACATTGAATTGACCAGTCAATATCTATACTTGTGGTATCCACATACTATGGACAACAGCAGCATCGATTTTCATTTTGCTGGTTTATACACAAAGAAAGTAAGGTACTTTATATCTAACAATTATACTAATGCTGTTAGTATCTAAATACACATCAATTACATAATTTTGCAGTAATATAATACAGTCATATACAATTTCATTTGAGAACAAAAGTACTATGTCTATGAGACTTACAGGACGAGCAAGATTTGGATGCAGATCTGAAAGTGCAACAAAGTCCCGTGTTGAACTAGAATAAGCCATTCTTTATCTGTAACTTGAGAAAACTAATTTAGATTTTTTTTTAAATCTGAACAAATCACTTATAACTATTCATAGTGACAATAACAAGTTATTTTTTAACACAACTGTTTTGACCTAAATAGCATCTCTTTTCAATAAAAAGCATTTCAAGCCATCTGAAGTAGACAATTCTTTCTTGTTTGTATTTGGTGAGGTAAGTTATGAATTTTACTATAACTACTCTACCTGTGCTTCTTAGATAAAGGTCTGTAATATTTATTTATTTATTTATGTATTCTGCATTAAATTACTCCATTAGCACCAGCCTCTGAAAAATATTTACCCTCCTTCTCCTGTCTGGGAAGTCCAACTGAATTTAATGAGGCAGTTCATATATAAAAGGCCATTTACATGGGCGGAAAGAAAAGCATTGGGTTGCAAGCCACCTTAATTGAGGTGTTTAATATTAAACTACGTTAAAATGTGAGTTCATTCCTTCCTCAAAGTAGAAGAGTTTTGAATTTATTAAAATAAAATTTTTTAAAATCAGTTATTTTCAGGCTGCCAACATAGCATTACTGCCCACTCCTGTGAGCTACTGTGCACTCAAGTCCTCTCTATTGATGCCAAAGTCGGGCCATTGACGCTTTGTTAGCCCATCTGAATGCCTCTTATTATTTCAGGGGTACCCTCAGAGACATTACTGATATTTAGCAAATAGCTGTCAGATCCTAATTTTTTGTGAAAGGAACCATCAAGTTGTCTAAATCTTAATAACCTTTAATACGAGAGAACTGCTGACATTTTTCAGAGGATGCCCGTTCAAACTTTATAACAAAAGTCTTGAATGGCCTTCATGGTCTTTATACCTGGCACCTTGTGTGAGAATTGTTAACGGTTTCATTGGGCATTAGTATAATGATCTGTTGAACACACTAGAAAAGAAATAGACAGTCTATACTTTAAAGATGTAAGCAGTTATCTGAGAACCAAATGATTTCTCTAAAAGCGCATTTCAAACTAAACTCTCACAGAAAGATATCCCAAATTTGCCTTACAAAAAAACTACTGAACAATGGGGCCCTCAAGCCTATTCCCACCCCATTATATGGAAGAATTCACGTTCATTTATGCAGGAAAGTCACTTCGACCACCCCTCCAAGGCACGTTAATATTCTTGCCTCAAAAGAAGTTAAATATTGTAAAATGACATACCTCACACCACAGCTGAATCAGTTTGAAGGAAACAGCGCTGGGAACACGTTTATCAAAGGAAGATTATTAGAGAGGCGATTTAGGATTTAAAACATTACAGGCCCTGACAGGGGAAGCTGCAGCGTGCACTCACCCCTCAGAGGCAGGGGCTGAGCTCCCGAGGGGACTTTCTCTCACCACCGCCCAGGATCAGACTTTCTTCTCAGAGAAAGGACAACATGGAAATCACAATAAAGAAAAGCATTAAAGCCTTTGGCACCACCACCCCATCCCAAACTGGTGTCTATCACCAGATGAATTAACACCCCCAAAGCCAGGCCAGGCTCTACACCGCAAAGAGATTTTTCTTGCGTGGGCCCATCATTATCCTTATTTCTTTCCCTGTCCAAACCCGAGCAACACATGGTGGCCGTCCCACACAGGCAGGGATGGCATCAGCTTGGAGGCTGGGCAGGCAGGAGCCCTTACCACAGCCAAGGGGCGTCAGGGGAGACACAGACCGGCCAGGACGGGGCCACCCTGAAAGGAACCAGTGAGGTGCTCAGGACAGGGAGACAAAATGGCGGCGAGCGCCGTGGGCGGGAAGAGGGCTTTGTGCCCTCTCCCTGTGAGTAACCTTCCTTCAAGGGCCAGCGCAGGCCTGAGGGCGGCCAGGGCTCCATGCAGTGGGCACCAGCCACAGCCCTGAGGCTGCCAAAAAAAAAAAAAAAAAAAAAAGGAAAAAAAATCACCGGAAATTCAGTTTCACGGCTTTCACATACGTGAGGACAAGCGCTCAGCCCAGAGGGATCAGCTCAGAGCACAGCACCATCAGCTTCAGTCAGCGAGCTCTGCGTCAGGTCCAGAGCTTGGGTTTCGTTCTTTGCGAGTCCTCTGATCTGTGGGGCTCTACCCCAGTCCCCCGCTATTGCTGCCCCATGCCCCCTCGGGGCAGCAGCTTCATCCCGACACACACCAGGTTTCCCCGGGTAGGGTGTTAATTTAAACCACCTGACTGCATCTTTTGTTTGCTGTTCTAAGAAAACATCTGTATTTTCTTGCAGTGCTACTCCATGGCAAGCCCTGGAAGATTTTTTTCCTAACCAAATACATTCAGCAGTATCACTAGTCTCAAGTCCCTGAACTTCAGAAAGCTTAACGAAGCACCAGCCCTGGAGTCTAGAGTCAGGCTTATTCTGCTACACTTATAAACGCACAACACACCAGCAAGACAAAGCCAATTTCAGAAAGCTTTGGAGGATACATTCCCTAAGTTCTCCTTTTTTTTNTTCTTCTTCCCTTTTTTTTTTTTTTTTTTAATTTTTTTTTTTTTGCCATAGCTTTAAGGCAAAAAAAAAAAAAATGCAGCCTGTATTTTATAAATGAATCAAAATTTATGGTTTATGATATTATTTGTATTGATTTGCACACAGAAATCCTGGGCTTTTAGGCCCTGCAGAAGACTGGAGTGAGCCATTTTGTCCGTTTATATTGCGTATAAAATTATTTTTTATAAAATCGATACTCTTCACTTCTGTATCATAAAAAATTTTACTCTTGGTGAGTAATTTTATGACCTCAAGGTCATGGCTATTGAAGTTTTTAGTGTAGCCTGACAAATTCTCTGTGTTGACTCCGTATTACAGGATCTTTCGTTTCTTCAATTAAACAGCTGAAAATGGATACCACCTGTGCTCTCATATTTATTGTGTCACTAAAGTCCGTGATAATTACACCGTGCTGATGACAAACGGCATGCCAGAGAACTGACAGCCTGGGTGTGGGTTTTTTTTAGGTCACCTTTTATACAGTACAATCCATGGATTTAACTTTGTTCCATAGGTTTGAAGTCTCCAGTAAACAGAATGAAGTAATTTTTTTTATTAGTTCTGTTGTTTTAATTATCTCAAGCTAATGAACAAGCAGAAGATAACAAATGTGGGGATGGGATCCTAATTGAATGGGAAGGAGAACTTGTATGCTAGCTGGAAAATGATGGGAAAGGTACAGGTCTCATTTTTACCAGCGTGACTGCAAGATAAACCAGGAAAAACAAAACAAAACAAAACAAAACTGAAATGAGACCTGTGGGGTCTCCTCCACTGCAGATGGTGATAAAAGTAGGATCGCAGACCGTGGACTTGCAGGTGTTGAGCTCGTCTAGTATCTCAGCAAGGTTTTGGTGGGACATAAGCACCTGCTTAAGTGGAGCCTTGCTTAACCAAGTGGGATCCTGAGCTCCTGCCCAGCACAGTCACCGCTTTCATTCAGTTTTGTCCAAGTTGAGCTGCTTTTCTCCCACCGGCACAAAGGACAGGTGAAACGCGACACTGGCAGCATCCCCAGCCCAGGGCCACAAGCTTTGTTTCATTTCAAAGCCACCAGAACAAGGATGCTGTTGTGCGCTGCTCCTCAGCGTCCCCATAGCCTCAGCAGACGTCTAATGATCGGGTGGTTTTGCTTTGTGGTTTAGTCCCACTCACATTTTCAATGCATCTACATTTTGGAAAAAAGCTGCTTTTTACTTTCCCATGATAGCTCCTGCTAGGGAGATGTTATCAGGACCAGGACAAAGGGATGCACCGATCTGGCCACAGGCACAAAGGCAGAGGACATGAGACCTGAGTTATTTCCCTAGAAGATATCATTAGATGCTGAATTTCTAACTTGCAGATAGTAAGATGAGAATTCATTTGATTGACGTACCTGTCTCAGAGTGATGCTGTGACTTCTGCCATTTGTATGGCACATGGCACAGCGAGGGACAGTCAACAGTTTGGACTCCTGTAGGTTACTATAAACAAATAACATTTTTATTGGTGCTTATAGTATAAACCAATGACTAACCTAAATGTCTCCCGCTAATTTACAATGTCAGCTGATTCTCCAAGTTAGGAATTTTTAATCAAAACACTGAAGAGAGCCTGCAAAAACTAAAGTTACTCAACTTTTGCTCAGCTATACTCAAGCTTTCCTCCTCAATTGACCTCAAAGTGGTCTCTAAAAGAAATCAGCATCATTATCTCCCTTTGACAGCTGGAAAAACAGAGACAAAAGAAGGACTGAAGCAGTTTCCCGAGGGCCATGCACCACACAAGGACCTGCTCCCCTTTCCAGTACTAGCACCAGCCCCTGCGGGAGGGCAACAATATTAAATTCAGTGTTTTTCTGATATAGTGCTTGATCCCTGAAATGTCTGAGTGATTTTAGCTCTCCAGCACTTCAGTGGCACTTAGCACTCTGCCAGACTCAATCTGTGATTAGCAGAGACTTCCCATACATGGCTGCAAATTGCACAGTTCCTGCTAATTAGGCCTTCATGAATGAATTTATTTAAATTACACTCGTTGGCACGGTCAAGGAGTGCAAATGACATTTCATAATTCACTTAGCAATTTGTTACGTGACAATCAGTACCGTTTGCATGCAGGGGAAGCCAGTCTCCATCCAGCACTAGCAGGGACATTTCAGAAATCATCTTCAAAAGGATCCTCAAAGCTAGAGCAATATGAAAATATTTCCTCTCCGAGTTTCACGCTGCCTACAGCATTTACTGAGTGAGGTCATTGAATATTTATACATTCTTAGGACAAAAAGAATCTGTAAAATGAAAAGGGCAGACCTGTAATTTTATGTAATTGGCCCGACTGAATGCATTAAAAGCAGCAAATTATTAAAGGTATTCACTGTTCAGCGGCTTTGGCTGATACCTGAACTGGCTGCGAATCGGGAGTGCTGATGGAGTAATGATGGGCATCTTTAGCAGAAGTAATACAGGTGCTGATGCAGCCAACAGGTGCTCAGTGTGTTGAGGGATATTTAATCTAAATTTCTCCCCATCACCACGATGGGGAGTCATTGTTCACCCCTCACTTATCCCTCTGTCTTCCTTCTCCTGGTCCCCAGTGCTGGAGTCATCTCGGTGCTGTTTCAGTGAGATTTCCTCGCTCTGAGCAGCACTGCGACCTCCTGCAGCACAGTAGTTCTATTTTAAAATAAAAATGAACATGAACCATGGCTGGTTCCCTCCTAATCTGTACTAATTCTGCTTTCTTTGGTGCAGAGAAGACACCAAGACCTGGGGCTGGTGCATCCACACGGCAATGGCATGAGCGGTGCTTGTGTGCCTGCAGGCAGCTCAGACACCGAATGTGTGGGTGAGCAAATGGGACCACGTGTCACAGGAGCTTGGGTTAGGATGCCAGCAGCTCTCCTCTGCACGAGGAAAGCCCTATTGCTGGCAGAGAAGAAAAAAAACCTTCTTTCAGGTGTAAAACTATGTGGGACAAGCAAGTGCTGCCCTTTCCAGCAGTCCAGGAAGGACGGTGTTTTGAAACAACAGCTGCTCTGAAGACAACAAAGTCTCCCTGTTCTCTCTGATGAATTCACATGAAACTGCTTAAAACCAGACCCAGCCTTCCCCGCAGGCAGGGAGTGAATGGCATTTGCAGGGCTCAAATGCAGCAAGCACAGCATTTCTGCAGCGGTCCGTGCTGGGGGAAGGCAGCGACCTTGCTCTCCAAGGCAGGGCCTGGGTGCCCATTCATCAGCAAGCTCAATTCATAACTATTTCGACAGTAATTAATCCCTTCTGCGACATTCGCACAAGGGTGGAGCAGAAACGTCACGCAATGCAGGCAAGCTGGCACAACCTGGAGAGGAAAAGCAAGCCGTCGGCGCCAGCCCGTACACCAAAATCAGCTCAC
Source organism: Rynchops niger (assembly GCA_013400035.1). Taxonomy (NCBI): domain Eukaryota; kingdom Metazoa; phylum Chordata; class Aves; order Charadriiformes; family Laridae; genus Rynchops; species Rynchops niger. Next base: position 2,119,739 of record VXBH01005361.1, on the reverse strand, counting down.
GTCAGGTCGCCATTGCAGAATTTTAGCGAAAAATAAACACCACAATTGAACTATAAGACCTTCTGGATAGCTACTAAGTAGGTGGCATATTTTCAGCTAATAGTTTGCAAATATATCCCAGAACTACCCCTTTTGTGGTTTTTTTAATAGCAAGAAGTCAGAACAAGAAGTCCATATAGGAATTCACTGCTTGAAAACACTGACACAAGTCTCTTTTCTTCACTTCTCTTTGCCTGCACAGTGATACTCTACCTTGCTTTTTTGAAGATCAGGCTTTGTTTGCCCAAGATTTTCAAGTCCTCAGCCTGCTCTTTATCTTGCCTCAAACTACAGAGGTAGAAAGTGCTTCTTTTTGGAGCCTACAAGCAGCATGAGAGCATTTAGACTACAGAGGGTAACTTCTCCTGCACATAATTCCAAAATAATTAAGTGAGGTCAGTGAAATTACTTGGATTTTCATCACTTTCCCCGAGACCAGAATTTCCTCCTCCCTCTATGAGCAAACAAATGACGACTATTTTCCAACAAGACATCATGAATTAAAAAATACAGCAATTAAAAATAGTTTTAGTGACAGCTCCCTGACACTGGGAAGAATGCTTTGGGAGAAAAGAAGATATTTAGCATTGGTTGGCTGCCATTCAAACATTTTCAGCTATTCAAATCAATGAAACCAAAACCAAAAAAATTATATCTGGATTTCAGTTTGAGACTCACGATACTGAACAATACCAATTAAGACACATGGGATGAGCGTCTTCCAGCAACAAGACTGGGGGAAAACCCTTCCAACCTTCAGTTGCTCCAGTTTCCAACCAAGTCCAAAACTTCATGAGCAGTTCATAAGGAGGAAAACTTGGGACATAATTCTCAGAGACAGATGGTGATGGCTGTAAGAGAAAACTGGGATCTTAGAGTAAATACAATATTTTCCCCCACCACAGAATTCAGTGAACAGAGCACCAGTGAAATCCAAACAACCCAACCAAGCTAAACTTTCCAGCAAAAATATACCTTTGATCTCCTGGCTGAGCGCTTGGCCCTGGCCCGGCGGTGGCAAACCTCCCATTGCCTCCGAGAGCCAGGACCGCATCCAGCCCCTTCCTAGGTAATCATATGTCAACATTTCCACGGTATGCCTGCCTGCCTGTCAGCCAGCTCATTAGAAAATTCCTGCAGACTGACACTGGTATTTTAAGTTTTTATCCATTAGAAAAACAAAACCTCCCCGCAAAGCCCGTCCAAAGTGCAAAGGTACGAGACCTGATCAAAACAGGACTTTATCAAGAAACTTTTCCTTAAGAAAATGAACGCTAGAGGTCAATCTAACAACTTGTCCTGGAAATATATATCCCTGGAATAATTACAGACTTCTTCTGTGTACTGTACACCTCTCTAACTACATCCAGATTCACTGGCTTGGCAACGCGCTTCGTATCTAACAAGAGTTTCTTCTATTCTTTTGAATTTGTTCTTGTCTTGCTATACATTAGTATTTCCTTTCTGGAGCTCGCCTGTATGATCGCTGTCCCGATTCACGTGGCTTGCTAATGTACTTAACTACCCGTTTATGAAACGAAAGGGGAAATTGGCACTTGCGTGTGTAAATACTGGAGGCCAAATGTGTCCCTGATGTAACTCCGCTGCAGTCAGTTGAGTTAGATTAAAGATGAGTGCAGAAACAGAGGAGCAGCCATCACCGCACAGATGAAAGCCCGTCTAACTCAGGATCTTGTGTCTCATGGATAAATCCATGGTTTCAAAGAGGCAGCAGGGAGCCTGTGGAGAACCGGGCTGGGATGCGAGTGATGGGTTTGTGACTTCCAGCCTTCAAGTCTGATTCCCTTCCAAAGCATCTCCCATCTAATAGCAACGGAGCTGACTTCATTACTTGCGCGTCACGCTTTGTTCATCTCATCTTCTGCACTCAGATTCTGGAGGAGCTTGTGGCTACAAGCTCCCACTCTTATTTACACATAAGACACCAGAATGGTTTTGGCTGTTTGGTTTTTTATCATTCTTAAATGCCCGGTCTTCCAGTTTCACTGAATTTCTTCCTCCCTTTTCCCTGCTCTTAACAATAGAAATAAGATGTAGCACTGCCAGCCTGCTTCAGCCTCCCCATTGCAACCTTCTTCAGCAAATTCCCAGCTCCCCTTATAAAATATAAAGCTCCTGTCTCAGCCAAACTCAATGGAGACATGGAAGGAGCACAGGCTTCGCTGACACGGAGGCTGCCTCCATTGGGAAAACCAAGGGAGATTCAAGGCTCAAAACTCAAGTCAAATGAAAGTGCAGATCCAGCAAAGAGTGTGTTTAAGCAAAAAATTTCTCCTGGGGAGTCACCGGGGCCACTCGTGTGCTTCGCACTGAGCACATATGTGAGTGCTTTGCTGAACCCAGGCCAAAATGCAGTTCTTCTCTATGAATGCAGGCCAGATCCTGTAGCACTGAGTAACGCCGATGAGTAACATTTATTCACACAAGTGGTCTCTGTGGAGAAGGGCTGCCAAGTCCTGGCCCCGTATGATTTTTTTCTTTAGCAAGCAGCCAGAGCAGAGCTCCATATGGCAATGCCGACTCCTCACTCAGCAGCTTGCCTGCTGCCAGCTCCTCGGTGGAAACGGCCCAGCGAGGCAGAAGTGTTCCAGCTCAACCTTCATGTTACAATTACCTTTAAAAAACTGCCAGATAAATTCCTTAAAATTCTTCCAGGGAGTTTCTTCCTGCTGTGGCTGCCTCTATGACCGTGACAGTCCTGGCTGCGGCCAGCAACACTCTCCTGGGGCAGCACCAGAGCCCTTCCCAGGTGAAGGTTTCTCCAAGGGCATGTCCAAAGGGCCTCCATCCCTAGTACCTAGTGCCTCAGAGTCCTGGCACATCCCAAGGTTGCCACAGAGGTGATGGACTAGCAGGAAAAGCCTCTTAAGCTCCTCTTCAGGCAACCCTGCCCTAACATGGTGCTTAAGCCTGTGCAGGGACAAATCTCTGATCACCCTTCCCAGTTAATGCACACACATGAGAGATTCAGGAGGGGCACAAGAGTGGTTGGGTACAGAGATGGCTGCCTTGTGCCACCATACAGCTGTCATGCATTAACACCCTTGCTTCAAGACAGTTAAAATTGGGCAGAGCTGAACAGGAGACCTCCCTCATTGACCTCCTTTGCAGCTTGCCCCCAGAAGCTGGGGTTGGTCTCAATGCCTCACACAGGTATTTTTGTTCCATTAAAATGCACAAAGGAAGATGCAATCGCCTTCAGCTACAGGTGCTGCCCTTTCCCAGTGTCACTGTTCATCTCCATCCACCTGGGAGTTAGTGCAGCCAAAGGCTGGGTGCACCCAGAGGCTCTTCCTAAGAGCTGACAGCAGTGACAACAGCAGGCAACCCCTTCCTACAGTGGAGACATGGTGCAAGGTCCCCACCAGCTGAACCAGCCATGAGGACCTTCCAGGGACTTAGGGTCCCTGCCTGAGCTCCCCAGCACCACAGGGAACCCCACAGCAGAGAGCAGCAACTGTCCATCTGGGGACCCACAGGCATCCTGTGTTCTTTCCATCCTTCACCATCCCCTCTTCCGAGGGGCCATGCATGCAATTCCTAGCAAAGATCCATAACAGGGGCTGACATTTCACAAAGGTCTCCTAAGATGCTGAGCAGAGCATTTAGGAGATGTACCTGCCAGCACGGACTGGCAGCAGTTGATGGGGAGCATGGCCATCTCACATCCCTCACCACCACCAGCTGCTCCCCACCACCTCCGGCAGAGCACTCAGTGCCATCACCCTCTTCATAGGGTCTGGGCATATGGCAAAGCCAGCAGTAGCACCAGAGGGGCAAAAGCCACAGCCGTACCTAAAGTAACACGGGCTAAACCCAGCCAGTGTCAGGCCCCCTTTGCACCTGGACAGCATCAAGCTAAGCCAAGGCAAGGCTTGTGGTGAGCCCAGGTTGCTCTTATGGAGCCTTTCAGCATCAGCCTCAGCCCTGCCGCGTGCAGTTACTGCCAAATCAATATGTGCATCTTCTGGTAAATAATTGTGTCAGTAGGATGTTAATGGTGCACAGTGCTTGTGGTGTCAAGGCTTTTTTTTTTTTTTTTGTCAACGAAGCAAAGTCATTCCTTTTCCTTCCCCTTCCCCCCCACCAGCCTTGCCAAATGCACAAAATGGGCTCCAGACCCACCTCCTACAAGGAAATGAGAAGCAGCCCCAGAGGATCACCCAGCAAGAAGCCTCTGTTCGGAGATCTGACGCCTCTTCAAAGACGGGGGAGCAAATGTGCTCCTACCTCCGCTGATTTATGAAGAACGTCTGTGTCACCGATGCGGGGGAAATGCTTAAATGCTACCAGAGGGAAGGGGAATCGAGCGCTTGCTGCCTGTGCTTTGGGGGCTGCACTGAATAACCCCTCTATTTATTACAGTTTGTTTTCATATAATTAGATCTATATTGCATTTTGAAGGAAAACAAACAACCTAGCAACTGCAGCACATGCTGCTGGATTATGTGCTCGCTAGCAAAATAAACGCCGGTGTGCCACCACTGGGACCAGCCGATGGCAGGCGGGATATGCCAAAAGCAGCTCTCGAATGGCACGTGGCAGCAGCCGGCCTGGGACTGCGTCCCCACACGCGAGGGGATGCGGGGAAAGCAGGTGGCTTGCCTGTGCTGGTGGGAAACGGTCAATATCAACTCGGCTGGAGGCAGGAGCAAAGCCAGAAGACTGGTTGCCCCAATACCAGGCTGGGCAACCAACCTAACACCTGGGGAAAGGCAGGAGAAAGGCTCGATTAAGCGAGAGGCACAGCCCAGGAGCACTGACTGAAGTTAAGCTGTTCTTTCCTTCCTTTCTTCCTTCCCCTCTACACTGAGAAATTCTGGGTGTAAATTGTTCTATCTGTTTGCTTTTAATTTCTGCTGATGCCCTGGTGTAATTTATGCTCTTGAAATATAGTAGTAGGCACGTGTATAGTGTTGTGTTCATGAAATACAGCCCTCTGCCTATAGTATGTATCGATTAGTGCAGTAAATAATTCCAACAAGCACAACTCATCCAAGCAAGCAGAGGACACGGCCGAAGGCTGCCCATCTGCCAGGGCCTAATGCACATCCCCACCAGAGCTGGCAGGATTGCACCAGCAGCACAGGGCTGATGGAGCTGCTCACGAAATGCTCTTTTTCAGCCAAAATGAAGCCAAAAGAGCCAGTATAGCTCCCAGGTGGGTCCCTGTGGCAGTTGTGCCCTGGGCTGGCCCAAGGCTCCCAGACAGGATGGCCAGTGCTGTGGAGATATCCCTGAGGACACGGGATGCAGCCCTGTGCCCACCATGGGATGCTTCCAGTTAATGCCAGAAGGGCAGTGACAGACAAAAAGCAATTGCTTGACTGCATCCAAGCTGGAGCGGAGGCACCTGAGGGACACGCAGTCACACCAGCAGGTGTGTCCCCACAGCACCCGCAGCACCACACGCTCCAGGAGAGCCAGGAGGCCACTGCTGGAAATTAATGCTCTCTGCAAGGATCCTTTTTTTTTTTTTGTTTGATTTGACCACACTTGGGAAGAAGAGGAAGGCAGTACTTAACAGCCCTGTGTATAAGCAGTTGCTTGATTAGCATAGTTAATGTCTGTGGAATTTATTCAGTGTCTGAATTCTTGCACTTCTTCCAGGGGAAAGGCAACAGGGGACTCTGCATAATGCTGTCCATGCAGAACTGTCTCTCTCAGCTGTCCCAAGTATTTCCGTGGAAGCCATGCCTGTCCTACGGCAAGAAGAGAGACCCGGGAAAGTCAAGCACTAGGCTGGGTAGATTTAGTGTTGCTACACTGGGACTCATTTATCTCAGCTCAAAGGTGAACCAACAGCATCCTCAAGGACAGGAGCTTAACAAGCAAAGCAGGAAGATCTGAACTAGATCTTGACCTGGTCTCAATCATACAGCTGTACTGAAGCAAAAGAGTTTGATTTATGCCAGCAAGAAGCCAGTCTCTTAGGCTCGAATTCATGCCCAGCTCCTACTGCCACCAGCATTGCTGGAGCTGCCAGTCCACACTGGGCATTAGGCATCATCCTGCTAACACCTGCACTCTGCCAGCAGCCCAATGCAGAGCATGACATGATACCAACAATCAGACTCCATGGGACACTCTCAGCAAGATGTTGTACCACTGACCTCAGCATCCTGCCTCAGCAACAGCCTTAAGAGTCTCAGGGTACAATAAAGACCCTCAGAAGGGGATGCGCTGCAGCAGTCACTCCTGTAGGTTTCGTATGGCTGCCCATCACTGCAGGATGCTGTACATCTTAAACACAGCCTGGTTATAGGAGAAACCCTCAGCACCACTTGGTATGTATGGGACTCTCCCAACAGGCACTCACAGGCAACTCCTTTCTGGATTCGCTGCAAAAATATGACTTCCTGAAGGAGATAATCTTCTATCAAACTCCCACCTCAGCCATGAAGCCAGATCCAGAGAAGGTCCTTGATGAGGGACTGGAGCAGGCTGCAGGGGAGCAGTCGAGCTGTGCAAACCTGCGGATCAGGAATGGATTTTATGCACTGGCCCCCTTGTGCTGCCTGCCCGGGTGACACTGCACACACAGCAGCACCTTTGGTGGCACCTGCAGTGTCCCCAGAACCTCCGCTAACACAGAAGCCCTGCAGCACCATGCATCATCCTCCCACTCTGTGGCACGACAGGAGTGACAGGGCTGTTGCAGTGACGTCTCCAGCGATGCCACAAGCTCTGGCCGGCTGATCCCAGTTCATCTCGGGGCAGGATTTCCGAGCAGGGTGGTTCACAGCACAGCACAAAAGGGTGCTTTCATCAGCTCTGCTAATCTTTACCCTGGGGCGAGTGAGATAGCCCTGACAGTCTCTCACCAGGGGACGTTCCAATTTAGTTGGTCACTGCCCTAAAGTGGGTAAGCACAGGCTGAGACACCCTGGAGACCAAAGTGGGATCCCTAACTCCAGGCAGCATAAACCATCAGACGGCGCTGCCTCTGGCCAATTCCCTGCTTTGCACCACTACCCACACACACTAGGGCTTTTGCCTTCCCAGGATATCTTCCCAGATATCCTCTCACACTCTGTGGACACAGGAGACAGCAGCAAACACCCACTGGCCCCATTTCCCAAGCTGCCCTTGAGCTCAAGACCTTCCCCTTTCCACCACCAAGGAACCATTCACAGCCCCAAGGAGCTGTAACATTTTCCACCTCCTGCAAAATACCCCAACTCACTTGCAGGGCTGAAGGCACAATTCCTTGCTGCCAGAGATGCCCCCACGCACCCAGCATCATCAGTGCACGGGACCAGCACCCACTACCCTCCCCAGCACCCCAAACCCCACCGATACTGAGCAAAGCCACTTCACCTTGGCCTGCTCCCTGGGTAGAAGCTGGTTGCCAAGATCAGACTTGGATCTAGCGATAGACTTTTGTGCTTTGGCTCACGGATCCTGAAAACAAGAGCTTTAATCATTGCTTGCTTTTATGTGCCGCCGAGAGCCAAAATTGTCATGTTAAATACAGTAAGTGATCAGTGCTTGCAGTAAAGAACATTTCAATGATTGTTTGTGTGGGTAATTATTTCAGGCTTGCCTCGCTTCCCCTCTTGAGAAAAATTACGGAATGTGGAAATTATTGCGAAGCCTCTCCGGACATGAAGCATTTTCTGCCGGTTACAGGCGCTTGCTCTGGGCAGCGCGCCAGACTGTGCCAACATTTTGCTGCCTGGTTGTGCACCATCCTGCTCTCCAAGGGGCACCAGTCCCTGGGCAGATTGCACCAAGATCTCATCCTCTGCAAGCAGGTACACGACTGGCCTCTAGCCCAGACAGGTCTAAATAAGCCCAAGACCAGTCCTAGAGGCAACAGGAGTCTCTGCTGTTCCAGCCTTGGGGCTGCCTGCCTGAGCACGGTGCATCAGCACACATTGGCCAACCCAGAAAATGCTAATTTTATGGGGTTTTTTTTCCCCCCAGTTCTGCATCCCTGAGTGGCAGCTGCGGATCCGTGCTTGGGAGCCCTGGCTGTGCCACAGCCCCGGCCCCAGGCAGGGGCCTCTTTCTTCCAGCACTTCCCTTCCAGCCCTCTCTAATATTACACTATTAAAGATGCCTTTTAGCTTTTATTATGATTTTTTCCAAAGATAAAAGAGCACTGTGGAAGCAGAGGGAGCCCCAGCACTAACCATGTCATTGGAGTTGACAGAGTGGAGAACCTCAAGCTGGGAACGCTACGGCAAGGCCAGAGTGTGCAGAGGAGGAGGCGGCGGATGGTGCACAGCCATGCTGTCACTCAGCCCCGACTTTGATGAAGGGACCAGGAGAGCAGACTGAGGTGACACTGCATGCTCAAGCACTCGGGGAGTGTTTTTCTGGAAAAGGGGGGATTTTTCCTTTTGAGCAAAACACCCTCAAGCCCACTCACAGCCAGGTTTGCATCACCTCCTCCTCTGCAAACGCAGCTGGCAGCTCAAACCTTGGCAGGAGGAGAAAAACCCCGGACAGGGGACAACTGTCAGTTTGTACTCATTTCTAGAGAAAGGTTTAGGATTACAGAGAAACACACAAAACTGTCTTCTAAACACAGGCAGCTCCGCACGCAGTGCACTCCACAGCGGGGTTTGGCACCCACAGATTTCTGCTGAGCCTGGAAACACTGGGAAAGCCCAGCCCACGGGGGAGCGGAGGGAATAACCTCCATCTGCAAACAGCAAGCAGCTCTGGCCTCGTCGAGGAAGGACGCACCCCCGTCCCCCCACTGCTAGAAGCTTAAACCTAATGCAAGAGGCGAGGTACCCTGGCAGCCACCCGCACCTGCTGGAGCAGACCACCCAGCTAATACCAGCTCCCTGCATTATTTACAGAACATCACAATGACCCTGTGTGATGGTGATTCATGGGGCATTTTCCTCCTTTTCATTACACTAATAAATCTCCTGGCATAGCGGAGACGGTGCGCACCCATACCATCCTCATAGACAGTGAGCATCTCTGCTCCCACCTCCAAGAATATTTTGTACAGGTAATTTTGATGGTGTTGTGTGGGATGGAGGAGGGAAAGGCTCCAGGAAGATTTGGGTGAGCGGATGAAGCTTAAAAAGGCAGAACAAGTCCCTGAATAGTTTCAGCATAAACACCTCTATGCAGGTTTACACACAAAGCGAAGTCTGCAGGGGGGCAAATGCTTTCACTCTGAAGATTATTTCTGCAGGTTTATTGCAGTAGGAGAAATGAGGCAGAGCCATGAGCTCCAGCAGATGTCTGGGTGCCCCCATCACCCCTGCCCCAGGGTACCCCAGCCCCGGGCAGGAGGGGCTGGAGAGCACGGCTGCCTGCAGCGGGGCATGCAGCACCCTGCGGGGGGAACAACATGAGAATTGCGGCAGAAAGACCCCTCACAATACCTTCTTTCCACTACAAGTAGAGCAAGGTCATAGCAGAAACCTTTCAGGGTGGACTTGAACATAGCGCTGTGTCGCTATACATAAAACCTGCTGTGAAGGCAGACCTGAAAACAGACCTAGAGGCAGCACAGTCCTGCCCAGCACCAAGGGGCAGGAGGCGTACAGGGCGAATCTGAGCACCATCAGCAGCAAAAGCAGACGTGTCCCGTGGCAAGCGCAGCCCCGCAGCACCAAACCAAAAACAGCCGGGCACAAACAAGTATCCGAGGGGGAGTGAGTGTATTTGGAGGATGCTCCCACTCTTAGCTGGCTGTGAAGCAGCCCTGCAGCAGCAGCTCAGTCACACACACATGAACATTGCTCCAGACCAACCCGTCTCCAACTCAAATGCGTGTTTTGTTTTTTTCTCTAAAGGCAACACAAAAAGCATCAGTGCAGCCACAGGTACAGCACAGAGCAGCAGGGTTTGCCCACTTTGATCAAGACAGTATTCACATACCTTCACTCATGCCCATCTTGACAGACAGGAGCTCCTGCACTTCAGGTGTAGCTTTGACATCCTGTACCTGTTCCCACACATCCCCACAACCTGGCCACAGCCCCAGTACTGGTTCTTGGTACCAATATCCATCCCAGAGCAAGACCTCACACTCCCAATCCAGCATTCTTGTGCTGGCTGTGAGACCACACTGTCCCGTCACCCCCCAGCACCCAGAGATGCCACCAGCACGCTTCCCCAGCAAACTGCTCTGGGTGCTGCAGAAACTGCGTTAAAGATACTTGGGTGCTGCAACCACATCAGAGAAACAGGCTGCTTCCCTGCCTTGCCCCTCTGCGACTGTGGAAGGCTCTCCATCTTCTCCACCCAGCCATGGCCCCATTTTTCTCTGCCCCATTTTTCGGAAGGCGTGGGGGACCGTGGGCAGTGGGGTGGGGACCTGTCACCCGCGCACAGGGCCGACAGGAAGGGAGTCATTCCTGAGGAACATTGCTTCTAAAACACTCCAATATGGCAAGGCAATGTTAACCAGCTGGGAAAACGCTTTAAAGACGCTTAATTAAAGGCTGGCTGTTGCACAAGCCCCTTTCCCATCCCCAACAGAAGTGTTTCCCAGTTTCCCGGCCTCTCCCCTGCTGCCCTCCATCCCTCGCACTTTCTTTCCCGCTGGCATCTGCCGGCAGCGTGCTGCAGCTGCCGTAGGGTGCCTCTCCAGCGATCAGCCCCTGCCGTCAGATGGAAGTTTCCACTCATAGCAAAAGGAAAAAAAGTGAAAAATTCTCTCCCTGTTGACTTTTGGGCATGGTTGGAAACAGCAGCTGCCTGAGTTTCTGCTCAGGCACTGGGAGCATCAGCTTCATCATCCGGCCGTGGTCTGCACCTCCCCCCGCAGTCACGGTAAATCAGGAAAAATGGGGCTGAATCAGACCCTCTATCACTGTCACGCACCTCTAACACTGGCCCTTATGTAAAGCTGCAGCAGCACTTGGTGCCCTGGCCATACCCCTTCTGCTCCTGCCCGCTTTGTGTGTCCGTGGCCCCTGGGGAAGGAGCAGTGGTAGCAGTGCCCCATCCCACGTGTCTCCCTCTACCCCACACCCATGGGAAGCAACGGGTGGTACACGATTAAGGCCTGGGGCTCGCCTCCCACCAGGGGAAAGCTTGCCAGAAAGGCACCAATTTATTCTTTCTATTGATATAAATTGATTAATTATGCAAGGCAACATGTTGCTGTTTCTAATCAAAGGAAAAAAAAAAACCCAGAGCCCTTGCATTAGCCGAGGGAAGCAGTCAGCCCGTGTGAGGATGCACAGCTCGACAGGGCAGCTCTGCGGGGCCACACTGCCTCCAGACAGGATCTGGCCCCCACGCACAACCATAATCTCAGCTCTCAGAGTGGGAAAAGGACGCTGTTGGGTTAAACCTGCACAGGAGGAGGCTGAGAGGCTGGCATCCCTCCTGCTTTGGAAGCCACATCCGTTTGAATGCACAGGCAAGATTTAAAATCTGAACGGAGAAGCAGCTTGCGTTTTCAAAATGGCTCAAATAATACTGTTTTTGTATCAGGAAACGCAAATAAACTTAGAGGAGCTGGTTTCCTCCCAGCAGCCACACCACTTGAGTGTCCATCACATCTGCTCTCGAGAGCCACGGGGTTTGGAGGCAGCAGGGGGAACCCAGGGCAGTGGCAGGGGGGACCAGGGCTGGGGGATCCAGCCCTCACCTGCAGCAGGACCCCCAGAGACACCCTTGCAGGGGGGACATGCCAGCAGCATGCCTTGTCCTAATTCGGGCAGGCACTAATTCTAGCAGGTTGCTCACAGGTAAATAATTTGGTTAGTTATTTCAGTAAGTAACTACTATTTTACTAAAAGCATCTCGCTACCTGCTCACAGGCTTCCAGAGGGGCTGAGCACAGGGGCTGTGCTCGATTCACCCCGGTTCCAGCTAAACCAGTGAATAACCTCACCCAATATAAGAGCACAGATGAGCCAAGGCAGCCCAGCTCACTCCAGGATTAGACACAAGCACAGTGTACTCTGTTTTCTTCCTTACAGTCACATGCCCCAAAGCTGCCTACACCTGATGGTGCTTATTTGCACCCACATGTGGGATCCAGTCCACACTCTACATGACTTGGAAGCCACCACTGGGCACCTGGTTGCAATTACGGTGGCCTCTCCCTCGGCATGGGCATTTTCTCGTCTATTGGGGAATATGGCATGAGTTTATTCTGCGTATTGAGATCATGTCAAGATTGAAACTAGAGCAGAAGCCAGCAGACTTGGCAGCCCCAGATGCTGCTCAAGGGCCACATGTGGTGCTGGATGGCTTTGCAGGAAGGCAGGACACTGTGAGAAGAAGAAGAGCCAGGAAGGGAGGCCACCACAGTGCACCCTGCGGCAACAAGCATCAAGGTCCCAGACATCCTCAAGCACGGGACAAGGCAGAGGTCTGCAAGCGATGCTGTCTGCACTGCAGCTTTTTTCGCTGGGAAGCACAACCGTGTCCTTCTGGGACAACCCAGCCCTGCTTGCTGCCGGGCTCCCACAGAGCCACTGGGCAACCACGCACATCAGAGAAGCCTTAGGGTGAGCACTGAAATGTCCAGAAAGGTGCAGGACAGCACCACAGGACAGACAAAGCTCCTCTTGGAGACCCCAAGCACAAACACTGGACACCTCAGGACACACCAGCACCCACAGACACTCCCCGGGCACTGCTACACACAATCATGCTACCCATATCCCCCCCAAGCAGCATGAAGGATGCCCAAGCTCCCTGGCAGCAGCCTCCCCTTACCAGCCAGCTCCTGCTCCCCAAGGTGGGACAGCCCTCTGTATCCTCCACAGCTAGGGCAGCTCCTACAAGGAGGATCCAGCCCCACTCCCCCCCACCCTCCCCACATTCATAGCCCACAGGTGCCCCATGGCCCCAACAGCACAAGCCCCACCTGGGGACTGTGGTGTGGGATTGGTGGAGATGGATAGGGAGGGAATGGGGATGGACCTACGCATAGGCAGGGAAGTTTTAATTTCTTTTGGAGCTGCTTTTTTTTCCCCCCGTTTTTTTGTTCTTCCCCTTCTGTCCTCCTAAATTTGGTCTAAAAGAAAGAGGAGTAAATAAACATTTTAGAAAGTTCTTCCTGGCGTATGCAGCAGTTGGGATGGAGGGGGAGGCCCAGGGCACAGGAACAACAACGCTTTGGATTTTCAAACCAAAAATGAGGTTAGAAATTGAAACTTTGTTTAACTGAGACTGGGATGAAAACTTCATTTCACTCTTGGCAGCAAAGCTGGATCTCCATTGCCCTCTTGCTCTGGCACTTCCCCCATTTAACCTGGTGCCCCAAAGGCATTTCTGCAGCTCTGGCAGCGTGGGGCATCTTGCCATCGTCCTCTGAGCAAGCAGATGTGGCCATGCCACTGCCCCAATGCTCTTGGGAGCTTGCTCCCCGAGGAAGCGCCAGCAGCGTGCTGGGGAGTAGACGGACCCCAGGTGCTCACCTGAGTTTTCAGATATTCTCCCAGCACCTACTGACCTGGGGAAAAATACCACCTTCCAGGTTTCTGGGTTTTTTTAGCAATCTGAGATAGACATGAAGAAGGGAAAAAGTCATAAAAGCAGCCATCTGGGACTATGTCCCCTCCCCAGCCCGCCCCAGTGGTGTGAAATAGACACACAGAAGACATCATCACAGCTTGGCATCATCTTTTTAAAACTTTATTTCCAGAGGTCTTGTGCAGAAAGATACAACGTGATGCCTGTCCCTGAGCCTCTGTGGGAGGTTTTCCGGGGGCATTTCCAAATGATTCCTGACCCTGTGGCACCCCCGGTGCCGGCACCACAGTGCAGGGGAGTGAGCAGTCGGCACCCCACCACCCGTGGTCCCTGGTAGTGCCAAGGATGCTTCCCGGGCAGCATGACAGGGTCCCACCAGGTCAGACCCCCCCCAGCCCACGCCTGAGCCCAGCAGCAGCCCCAGTTGGGGTCTGCAGGCTGATACCAATGATTACTAAAGACACTGCAAAGGGGCTTTGAGCTTAGATTTCCCTAAGAGCCCGCTGTCTGTTACTAGGGAAAGCACTCCCGAATAAGCTCCACTAAAGCACCTACAATAAAGAGGCAAAGTTTCTTCAGTAGTCCTCAGCTCTTGGTGATGTGGTACAAGAGCCTCTCCCAAGGTGCGAGCTGACACCTTCAGAAAATCAGATCATTTTTCTTAAATCTCCTTTTTTAATTAGGGGATGAGGCAGCGATGACAAAGGCGGTTTCCCCTCTGGATAGATGAGAGAAACACGTTGCGCTAGCACATGATGGGATCCGCATCCAGCCAGAGGAAGGAACCCACCCAACCCTGGGGAACGAAACATGGCAGTGGAGAACTGCTCGGTGGGCACGCTGAATTTCAAGCAATCGCTGCTCGAGCGATGCCCACCCTTCCCGCACCCCAGCCCTTCCCTTGCACACCAAGTCGCTTCTCCAGCAGAAGCCCCCATGACACTGAGCAGACCCACACCCCAGGACAGCACGGGTGGGACGTGGGCACTATGTCCCTCATGCTGCAGGTGACCGGGGAACAACTCGATGCAGATCCTGGCAGAGCCCCCAGCCCAGGTGCCATCCTGCAATGTGCAGCTTCGGTCAGAAGCGCATCACTCTGCTGGGGCTCTTGAAAGCAGCAGAAACGACCCAAAACGCTGCCGTGGTGGACATAAGCCTGTGCTTGTGCTCAGAGCCAGAGCTGGGAGATTTCATCCCGGGCACCTTCCCCCTTCCGACCCAAAGCTGCTTTTATTGTCTTGATCTAATGAAGTGCAGACTTCACCTGGACAGACCCATAAGTGGCTCCTCTCGGAGGCAATGAATACAAATACTTGACCTCATGAGCTGCGGGGCAGCAATTAGTTTAAGCAGGGGGTTTGTGTAACACTTCAAAAGTCTTAATCCGTGCGGTCAGCCCTGGCACGGTATTTGCCAGAACCTATTGAGTAGTCTCAATGAGTCTGCAAAGCAAGCTTTCAATACATTTTGGGTCGCTTCAGATGCTTTAAATGGCATAGTCTATATGGTATTGTGCGGCTTTAGAAAGGCCCGGGCTTTAAAAAAGTATGGCTCCCTTTCACAGGGCAGACAGAAACCATCTTTAGAGCCGGGACCCTTAACGTTTTGCATATCAATATGGCTGGGGCTGAATGCAGTCACTCAGCTGAGAAATAGGATCACTATCAGCGTTTCCAGGCTTTCACAGGCACTTGGGAAACTTTAAAGCCCTTCGTGGAGAATAATTTGGTCGAATGTCGTGGCTGGAAACAAAACCTAAACAAGCAGAGCGCAGTCCATCATGCGGAGCTGCCAGCCAGGCTGACAACAGGCTCCAGCCGCTCCGACATCCCGCCCCAGCGGGTCGGTGGCCGGGGCACTTGCAGTCCCGAGGGGACACAGCCGAGGGGACCCCGCACCAGGCCCGGGGTGCTGGGTCCCTCCCGGCAATGGCCAAATCGCTCGGAGGGCTCCGGGATC
The DNA here is from genome assembly GCA_013400035.1 of Rynchops niger. NCBI lineage: Eukaryota > Metazoa > Chordata > Aves > Charadriiformes > Laridae > Rynchops > Rynchops niger. The sequence goes on along the minus strand of VXBH01005361.1, from coordinate 2,104,301 downwards.
TTAACCAGCAGAAAAGCAGGCCAGATTTCATCTCTTCTTACTATTCTTTTACAATATCCCGGTTTAATACCAGCCACAAAGCTCACAGGTTCTGGCACCACACCGGTGGCACCTGCGTCCATCCCTGCCACCGCTCACACATCGACACCACGATGTCCGCTCCCTGCGCAGAAACGGGCAACTGGTTGCATTGAACTACAACATAGCATTAAGCCCGTTCTCGCGCATGTCAGTTGTCCCGTCAGTGACCAAACAAGCCCAGGGGCTGAACGGGGCAAACATGCTGAACCTCAGCTACAGCCCAGAGCATCGGGACAGAAAATACATGTCACCTCCAAGGGGCACGAAGGAGCTGCCAGCGCCCAGGACATGGGAGCAGGGAGAGCTGTGCAGCAATATGCTGGTGCAAAATCACCCCGCTCCTGGGAGGAAAGGTATGCATCCTGGTGTGCATCGCAGAAGAAGCGGTACCCGCCACCTCCATCACCCCCGGACAGCAGCAGAGAGGACGGGAGGCGATGGCACGCCTGGCAGGCCACGCCTGGTGGGACAGTCAGCTTTGGGATGCAGCAGGATGCAAGAAACCGCAGCCAAAGCATATTTGCAAACAATGCGAGGCCTGAGGGCCCTCGAAAACACATAATTAGCTCATTAAAGAGACAAATACAAGTCACTAATAAGATATTAGAGGTTAATTAAATGTTTCCCCCATCTTTTAATTAAAGGAAAACTAGTTAATTCAGATGAAACTAATTTCTGCAGCCTCCCATGATGGCCCTCTATGGTTGCAGATTTGAAAATCTATTGAGATTATTGAACTGAAAGGTCAGAGTTTGGGGCTTTTGTTTGCTCTGCTTGGGTGAGTTCAGGGGGCGCGGGGATTTTCATCCTAAGGGTTAGAAATGCTCTGCTTTATCATTCGGGTTACTCAAAGAACATAAGAAGGTATATGATACGCAACTTCCTCTCCCTAACCCTGGACCTGGCATTTATTCAAAACTACTGCCATCAATCATTTTTCTTAACTAGGACATTCCTGCAGACTATTTTCTAGCTGCAAAATTTACCCCATGCTTGGGGTCTGCTGCTCAGCCGGCCTCATCCACCGCCTGACGGCAGCCCCTGCCTGTGCTCAGCACCCGAATTTGCTTTAGCAAACACCCACTGGCTGCACGCCCCAGTAGCCAACAGGTTGCCAAAGCTTTTATTGTGGATGGCAGAGTTGTCGCCCCCACGCACCCACCCACACCCACACACCCACCCACGCACTCAACGCTCCCACTCGCCAGCGAGAACGGTCACAGTTAATATAGATTAGCTAGATTTATATGGAAGAATATTTAATCTGGTCAGGGAGGGGAGAGGGGTCATCTGTGGTTTTATTTCTTAAATATTTCTCTCTACTCCAGAAGGATCCGTTTCTCGCTGGAAAAGGTCTGATATAAATTAAAACAAAAGGAGGAGGTTGCTAGTGGGATGGCCACGGGCATCCCTGGACCATGGCAGCCATGGGCATCCCTGGACCGCAGTCCTGGCCCCACACGCTGCTGGGCAGCCCAGGTCCCAGCACAGCAGCGTGCCCTGTGGATGGCTCAGTCCCACCCAAAGTCCTGCCCTGTCATCTGATAAAACTTCATGTTGAAGGGTCTGTAAAACTCCCGCAGGCGCTGGACCACTTGCATGTCGATTTTGGGGTGCGGCCGCCCCTTGGATTTCCCCAGGCAGCGGGGCTTGCTGCCACCCTCCGGCTTCTTCAGGCAGGGAAAGCCCTTGGTCTCATTAAAATAGAAATGTTTGTCCGTCACCACCCTCTTGAGACCCAGAAAGTCCTGGACACGGCCCATTTCCCCGGCTGGGTCGCTAACAAGCCTCTCCCCACTGACAAAGAGGAATTTGGAGAGGGGGAAGTACTGCAGCCAGTTGTCCAGGTGCTTGGCGTAGATCCCGATCCTCACCGCGCTCCAGCTTGTGTCGATCAGTCCCGTGCTGACGTTTTTGAAGGCCAGGGCCTGGAAGCTGGGGATGGTGGGGTTTTTGGAGAGCGTCTGCGTGTAGTCTGAGATGGCACGGGTGACGGGGTTGCGCACCACCACAATCAGCTTTGTGTCCCGAGACATGTTGTAGATGCGCCGGGGAGCCTCCTTGGTGACGAAGTAGCTGGGGGTCTTCTCCATCGTGATCTGCCCCTCCAGCGTCCGCGGCATCAGGCTCCTGGGGAGAGAAAGGGATACAGTCAGGGCTCAAGGCACAGCTGCTCTGACCTGATACCACAACAGGGATGAGCAGGAGCAAACCCCAAAAGCCAGCCCCAAATGCCAAGAGGCTCCCCATCTGTGACTGCTTCTCTCCTTCCCCTCCTGCCAGCTAGGGACACTGTCTTGTCACACCCCACCGGTCACCTCCTCGTCTTCAAAAGCCCTCCTAGGAGCCCCCCTGCCCAAGTCTCTCCTTTTTGCTCATCTCAGCCTACCCTTCATCCTCCCAGGGTGTGTCCCCAGGAAGGGACTCCCTGTCACTGGGAAGGGACTCCCCGTCACCCTGCCCTGCCAGCAGCACCGTCCAGGGGGCACTTGTAGGCTCAGTCCCCCTCGGAGGTCCCCCACAGCCCTGGAAATTCCTCCTCCTCCCTCCAGAGAGTTTCACTGGTGGCCACGTGCATCTCAACATGTGTGTTTTGGGATGGGGCTGGTTTTCATCCCAGCCTCTAGACCCACTACACGTCCTGGATGTGTCCACTCGCCATGTAGGGCTGCAAAAAGGAAAGAGGTCAATCTCATCACGGGGGGGTGCACCCACGGGGGCTAAACCAAAGTGGCGGCTAAGGATGGAGATGCCTGAGGATGGAGACGCCCACCAAAGCTCCCACCTCCCCTGCCTCCAGACAGCAAGCAGTTAAGGCCAGAAAAAGACAGTTTCCTTTTAAGAAAAAGAAAAAAAAAAAGGCAGAAAACCTCTCAGGGCCCAGCCATTGTGCTGGGTAAAATTCACTGCCCTGATTGTTCCCTTGTGCACTTTAATGAGGCATTAATTGCCGGAGAAATTACCCAGGCATGTCACCCTATGAGGAGAGCCAGGGGCTGAAGAACGTCTCTCCCCTGCCACCAGCACAGGCACCTGCCCCAGAGCCCCTCTTGTCCCCCCAGAGCCCCTCACACCCTCACATCCCCCTGCTTGGGAATGGGCATGTCCCCTCAGGCCATGCTGGTGGCAGCTCACGGGTCCCTGTTGGCACAGGGCCAGCGTGGCTCCCCATCACACAATGCCACCCCGAGCTGCTGCTGCTCCCCACGGTTTCCCTTGCTGGGAGGCGGTGCAGATGTGCCAGGGGACCAGCAGCTCTTGCTGCTGCGTCCCAGCCATGTCCCACCAGCTCACTCCCATGGCACCCCACACAGGAGCCCTCACAAATGGACCCCACATGGACACAGAGATGGAGCTCACTTTTCCTGGGGCTCATCTGGGATTGAAACGGCTTCATTTCCTCTGTGCTGTCACAAGCTGTGATCCCCATTCCCTCCGTCATGCTCAGGGTGACACGCACGGCCCCCTTCGCCAGCCACGTAAGCCCGAGGAGTCTCTTGCTGAAAGCCCTGGGCTGGAAACTCATCCTGCTCGGAGCACAGCAGCATCCTGCTCCAGTGCCAGGGGCTCAGCCCTGCTGCCCACCCCATCTGGGTGCCTGTCCTTGCACTGCGTCTGTCCCAACAGGAGACTGCTTTCCCAGAGGGAGGGGACACGAGGATTCCAGAGGCTCGCTTAATGCTTTGGGAAGCGACGAAACCATTTCCATAGTTCTTCTGAAATAAAACCTACGGGCCTGTCTGCACACAGAAATACACAAACGGAACAAGCATTTCCTTTGCTCCCACCTAGACTTTTCTTAGCAGATGGCAGAGCACTTAACCCAGCCGGCAAGTGCTGGTTTACAAGGGGAAACTGAGGCACCAGGCAACAACATGTGTAGCAGCTGCTGTGTAGACGCCTACATCCAGCCAGCCAACAAACACCCACCATCCTGACACAAAATCACTTGTATGGGTCAGCAAACACACAGGGATCCAACCCGAGCTGCTCCACACCCAGAGACATCCCAGGACGAGCTCCAGGGTTCAGGAAGTTTCTTGGAAAAAAGTACCAATAGCCAAATATTAACTGTGACAACGGATAAAATAAAGCAGAAACATCAAATCTGAGACATTTCACTTAACCAAAAGGAGAGAGTTGGGACTGGACAGCCTCTTTCCCACAAGGGCTTTCCATTTTGCCTGAACTTGGAAGAATTCTGGTTTTAAAACTTGAGGTTCCTCCTGGGGTGTCCATGCACCCCTGGGGCTGCTTCACCCCGTGTCCCTTGGGGCTCGCTGGGAAGGAGAGGAGCTTCCCCTGCCTGTGCCGTACGTCTCTCCTCTCTCATCCAGGCAGGGGAGGGATTTTTTAACGTTGCTTGTCTGAAGCCAAGCTGACCCATGCAAGGACGGGGAGAGCTCCAAAGCCCTGCTCAGGGGATCCCTGTGGGAATGCTGGCAGACCAGGAGGATGAGGATGGACCTTCCTGCTGGGCTGCAGCCAGATCCTGCAGCGGGGCTGGCTCTCGGCAGCAGGACTTTGGGACAGGACAGGGTGTTTCAGGGATCCCCATCCCTGCCCGGGGGAGTGGGGTCCCCACGGCGAGAGGGGACGAGCCACGCAGCAGCCGGGGCTGTGCTGTGGGGAAAGCAGGGCTCTGCCCAGCAGCATCTGTTCCTTATGTAATGGGAAAAGACTTGAGGTTTTTCCTTTTTTTTTTTTTTTTCCCCTGGACGTAGGAAAGAACACTTTATTAAAAGCATTTGCGAGCAATGCTGAGCCCTGCACAACTCTCTCCCCCAAACAAGAGGCAAAAGCCACTTGTGGTTCCCCCCCCACTTTTTTTTTTCTGGACAGTGCCAGCATTTTCAAAGCTATTTCTTGTCCCCAGCCTGGCAGCAGCGGTGCCCAGGCATGGGGGTGCCCTTCAGTGGTACCTGTATCCTGGGGGCAGCGATGGGCGCTTTCCCCAAACTTTTCAGCACCTTCACCCCCTGCCCTAAATAACCACACTCACTTGAGTGGGTTCCTGCTGGGAAGCACCCTCCCAAACCAGGATCAGGCCCTTGCACCCCACACCGCAATGCCTTCCCTGCTGTTAGGCAAAAACCAACCTCCCACCTCCGAACACCGCCGGTAGCACACCTCCAACCTGCTGCTCCCCCCGCAAACCAGCCAGCAAAGCACGTTTAACTCTAATTATGTCCTGAAACCCACCATAGGGTTTGCCAGGCTGCTTCACGCAGCTTCTCTAGGTGACTTGTTGAGGCATTTCTGCAGCGCTTCCCCGGATGCCACCGGGATTCCTGCACAGCAAAACGGCTCCTTCCTCGTGCTGCTCACCTGCCCAAACCCTCTCTCAGTAAACACAGGCTCAAGACCTAAAACAGTTCCTCTCCTCAATGGGCAATAAAACGTTTATTATCAAACGGCAAACACTTGGGATGATGTGATCCGAGAGCCTGGACAGCCCACGTTAAACCAAAACACTGCTTTTCTCAGCCTGCGCTCTCCAAACTGGCACCGAGCTGACCCATGCTCAGGAATTCATGGTTGTGCTCAGCTTTCGGAAAACCCGATGGTTTGGGTTTGGTGCAGTTGCCATCGCGATGTTCCCGAGGACATAAACCAGAGAGGAAACCCGTGAGCTACCCCTGCAACTGTGCTGCTCTCCGGGAGCACTGACCACGAAGAACGACGTGAGTTCGGATGCACACAGCAAAGGCTTTGCTAAAAAACATTTTAATAAAAGCCATTTTACTCCCCCTCTTTCCTTTTGCAGAGGGACAGCAAGGGCCAGGCTGAGCCCCATGGTGCCAAGGCCATCCCTAAGGGGTCTGTGGGGCAGAGGGACCCCCAGGACCCCACTCAGCACAGGCAGCCCAGGAGACCCTCACCCAGCAGTCCCAGCACCTTCCCCGCACCCATCCTGCCAACCAAGGGCTTCTCAGCACACAGGAACCGCACCGGGTTTAATTAAAGCCACCCACACCATCCTAGGCTTAATTAAAATTTAATTAAAATAGAATTTTTAATAAAAGCCCATGTTGGGGCAGGGATTCCCAACTCTGTTTGCACAGGTACTGCTGGAGCAACAGCAGGCAGCTCCTGTGCGATGGGGCGCACAGACATGGCCACGTTCTTGGTCCCCCCACTGGGGACAGCAATGGGGCAGCGACATCCCATGCAAAACACCACCGAGGCTGGCCCATCTGAGCCAAAAGCTCTGCAAGAGAGCACTGAGGCAGACCCTCAGACAGGCTCCAACACACCTACAGCTTTGTTTCCAACGGGAACGGAAGACACACGACCCCCCATGGGCTGGACGCCGCTGGCTGGGCTTTAAACCCTCGATCCCGCACTTGGTTAATGGGGAGCCACCGGCGGTGGAGGACCTGGGTCCCAACCTCATCGCTGGACCACATCAGGAACAGCAGCCTCCAAGCAAATTGTGCAACACCTCCTCTTCCTCAGCAGCTCCATCACTCCCAGCTACTTGCAAAATAATTACGCTATTTCACATTTTCATTAACTCCCTAATACTTTCCCCTATATTACCCCAGTTAATTATTGATAACCCCTGTCTTCCTCCAGATCTGGCTTAAACTGGCAAAGAGCAGACCCGGCTTCTATTGTGCTCCACTTTAGTGCAAGCACTGGAAACTTTAATTAAATTTACAGTTAATTCTTATTGACCTTACGAAGACGCCTTGGGAATGCTAAGCATTGCCTACAGGTAGGCGACACTGCAATGAGGGAGCACCTCGGCAGCCTTGGAGAGAATTTGTATTTTAAGAGGAGACTGTGTGCCCAGGAGGAGAAATAAAACTCTTTTTACCTTTCTATTAAGCTGATAAATTAGCTAGCAAAACAACTGGCATTTGAGAGGCATCAGAAATGGGATTTCCTACGTGGAAATAGTCAACGTGTGAGGCTGTTAATGCTTAAATAAAATACAAAAATCATGGAGAGGTGTGGAAAATGCCACCATCAGCTTCAGAGCCTCCCAGGAGCCGTTTTGCTCACGGTTTCACCAAATTTTCCTTTCCACCCACCCCGGTCACCCATCCCCATCCTCCTCTCCCGCTCCGAGCCGTGGTACTCGCTTGCTCGGGGGCTGCGGGATCGCTGCGGTACCACCCCGTACCGAGCAGCCGGCTGCGACCCGGGGCTGCCGTTACCAGTCACCGAGGGGCTGAGCCGACAAACTCCCCTCTGTAACATCCCCTAATTGCTCTCAGCCGAGGTGCATTTCCAAGGGCTGCTGGACCTCTCTGGGATCTTCCCTCTATTACAGTCAATGGGAAATTGCAGATTAGGGCTGTGCTCCCGGGGGGCCCTCGTTTAGATTAATTACCTCCTCTGTTGAGGTAGCAAGGTGCAATAACTTACAGCCCTGATAAAAATGCAGAAAGCTGCATTAAATACAGATTAACAGCCATAGCAGGCAAGTAATCAAAGCAGACTTCAAAAAACTGGGCCGACACAACTTTCCAGGGTTAATTGGTTCATGATTCCTTGACTCCAGGATGATTTTGTTGCAGACGAAGGAGAACTCCTCCCAGCACGCGGCTGAGAGCATAAAGTAATGGATGCGCCCGTCGGAGGGCAACCTCGCTGATAAGTAAGTCTCCAGCCCGAGAGCATCCCTGTGTTAGTACCCACGCCGGCTGCTCACACGGCAGCTCCATGCGCGGGACAGGCTCTGCCCACAAATTCATCCCCCCCCCACGATGCCAGGCAGCATCTTTAGCACGGACACAGGCCCAACCTGTGCCAGGAATGTGAAAAGGGAGCTCACGAAACCCCAGATAAACTGCAGACATGGGTGATGGGTGCAGTCTGGATCAGGGCCTGTAGGTTCTATGTTATCACCAAAAGCGGGAGAGAAAAAGAAGGGGGAAAAGCCCCTCTCCATTATTATTAAAAAAAACTAGCCCTCACAAAAAAAGCCTCTGACAAAAGCAAGTGAAAGGCAAGGGGATTTCTGCCGGAGGGGATATGGTTGAGAGCTTTCTGCAGGGCCAAAGAAAGTGACTCTTTCAAGGCGATAAAGATGGGCGATGGGATGACGTGGGGGACAAAACCAGCCGGGACAGCCTAGCTTAGCGCCGGTGACGGCTCTGCTCGCCCGCCCCAGCCCAGCCTTTTCTGGGCAGGGGGCACCCAGTGGGGTCCGGCTGCGGTTCCAGCGGACCTCCTCTCTCAAAGGCAGGGTGACAGGCTGCCCGGCACCGGGCTCAATGGGGGACAGAACCTTTTTTGTGTAAATGTAAAACAGTTTGGAACCAGGAGAGGGGGACAAGGCTTGGGACAGATTTATCCTCTCCCAGCAGACACCCGGTACCACCCGGATCTGCATATGAATCGCCCCAACAGGCTTATCTCACCCGGTGGGACAAGGCTGCCTTTGTGGCCGCACAGCGGCTATGAAGTTGTTAAACTGGAACCAGTTATGCAGATTTTAAGATACCAGACCTTCTCCTTCAAGGCAGCTAAAATAGCAGCACCTTTGCTGGGAAGCAAAGCGCGAGAAAGGAGAAAGGGGGGGTGGGATGTCAGGAGGGACGGATCCAGCCTTGTGTCCCTGCTCCCAGCTCTGCCAAAGAGACCCTGGCTGTCAGGGAACATGCTGGACCCCCCATTCCCGAAAGCGGGGTGGGGTGCATGCGTGGGCAGCCGTGCTTAGCCCCCATCCCTGTCCCCTCCATCACCTTCTCTTCCTGGAAGAAGCACCAGGGCATCTGTTGAACCTCACTGCAAGGCATGGAAGGCTGAACTCGCCATCAAGCCACTCGGGAGCAAATTAGGCCATGTTCCTTTTTATTCCTAATTACTGTGATCTTCCTCGTCTCCTTCCCCCCGCTGCCCCTTCAGAGGAGGCAGCGGGTCCTGCCAGCACCTCCCCAGCAGGCAGAGCCCCCCAGGCACTTTCCATCCCAGGCCTGCCTCCATTATTTTTGATTCTTTCACCGATTCAAAAATGTGCAAATGAGGCCACGGCTTCCCAATCAGGCCTGGCCAGGAGCTAATTGGCTTTAAGCAGGGAAACCTGAATATGCTAATGATGGCAGTAACGAGCCTGTGATGCGCCTGGAAGGGGAGCCAAGCCCTTGGCTCAACGATCGGCTGACTCTGAGACACGTCAATTAACAACAAGGAAGATAATTTATTAATGCTCCTTTGCACCCCCCTGCCCTTTGCTCCTAATTACAGTTTGATACATGAAACATCACGGAGGTTTGCCCAGTCCCGCTCCCAGCTGGATCATCCCTGAACAGCCCTGAGCCTCTCCTCCTGCCCCTGAGCAGCATCTCGCCTGGCCAACAGCCCAGGACCACAAATGGAGGGTCTTCAGCCAACCCTAAGGACCCCAGAGCTCTCCCGGCACCAGACCATGGGTGACGGGGTCCCCAGGCTGGGATTCAGATGGGCCAGGCTACAGAAGAGGCTCAGAGGAGAAAGGAGATGCAATGGGATGGGTGATGCTGCTGGCCAGGGCTGCTCCCCGTGGGGTCCAAGCCCCTGCAGACCCTTCCGAGGGGCTCCCTCATCGGCTGCAGGGCCCGGCTGCTTTATCCTGGGAAGGGCACGGGATGCAAAGCAGGAGGGAGGCAGCAATAGGGTCTGTTGGGGGGCTCCGTGAAGGGCCAGCAGCCAGGGATTTCTGAGTTTGGCTTTCCGACCTATTTAGCATCAAGATCCGGGGGATGTGGAACGCTGAAAGGGGAGAAGCCCATTAGCATTTCTAATGGAGTGGCTGCTTTCACAAGTCACCCGACACCCAGTTATTAACCACGATAAGACCAAGGCCATTTAGGAAACCATGACTGCTTTGTCCATCTATCCAAACCTCTGGGCGCCCCAAGTCCTGAGCCCTGGCGGGAAGGCGAGAAAAAGGCCATTTCCCCACCAACCCCGCGGGGCAGCCGCAGCTCCATGCTCCCACTCCTGCTCCCACCCAGACCCGCTCCCCGCCACCACCTGGCATTTGCATCGCCATCGTGCTTATGTTTATGACTGGGGGTTGCAATTACAGGCAGCTCAAGGGCCTGAAGGTTTTTCTTTGCATGGTTATTCCAGCGGGGTCGTTAAGGCCAAAGGGCTCCCTGTGAATGCACGCAATGGCATATGATTATGAAAAGCAGAAACCAGAGTTGTTAAGGGCGCAGCTCCTTCCCTGCTTGGAAGCGGTGGTACTAGAGGAAGGGGCTGCTTGGCCTCTGTTACCATCCAGGGGATTTGGAGACAGTCCCTCCTCACCCTTCTCTGCTGTGGAGCTACGAGCACCCCAAAAAAGCAGAACAGCTCAACTCCCCATTGATGTTTGCCAAGGACCCAAGGACCCACGACAGCTGCCACCACGCAGGTCTCCCCGTGCCCCTTGGACAAGGCACAAAGCCATGGCTGCCCTGGGACACCCGTTTGCTGTTGGAGTCGTTGCCCATGTCTGCAGCAGTGAGCATCGGGCACCCACAGCCCACGGGGACATCTGGTGCCTCCAGAGGTCACCCGGAGACAGAAGAGCAGCAGGACGGTGCTGCCTGCAGCTCTCAATGGCAGGAGGGGGACCTGAAGCCAAACCAACCTCCCGTTCACAGGAGCAACGTTTCGCTTGCAACAAGCGAAGATGTATTTTCAACAACCATCCGTGAAAAAGCAGCTGAACTCACTGCTTGGGTTAAAACAGGAGAGAAACAGAAAAGCTAGGTGAATCCCCCAAAACGCTCCAGAAAGCGTGGGCTGACGGGAGCCCAGCCCTGGTGGGATGCTGGACTGGGGCTGTGTAAGGCGAGGGCAGGGCTGCAGCGGGCACGCACGCCCCTCTCCATCCCTCTGGAATGAAGCGCGTCTGCACGGCAGCAATTAGAAATCCTCTTCTTGCTGCTTGCTCCCCGGTGTCCCTTTGATTCCCGAGTCCCGGCGGCCCCGGGGGCGTGGGGACAGCCTGTGGCAGGTGTCTTGCCTGTGACCCGGGTCAATCGAGGGCTCTGATCTCCAAATGACCCTTCCCAGCAGTGAATATGTACCCGCGCTCAAACAGCTTGCAGATGAAGGAGCAACAGACTGGAGATGATTTATTCAGGAATTAAAGGTTCAGTACTCCTTTTAAAGGCTGCGCCTCAGCACTGTCAGCCTTCATTGCACACAATTAAAGGGGTTAGCTGCCCCGGCCTGCCACCGCCCTCCTCCCTTCCAGGGGAATGAAATCAAACAAAACCAACCCCCCCACACGCCCCTGCCAAGCCCCAGTCCGGTCCCTCCAGCGTATGGTTGGGGGCACTGCAGAAGGACTTGCAAACTCGCAGCATGAGCGGCCCCGGGAAGCTGCTCCGGCTCCATTCTGCCAGGGACCAGCTCAGCTCTGCCGGGGATGCTCCGCAGAGGCTCAGGTTTTGTCCCTGCTCGCAGGACGGGATGCTCGGGGTCAGGGTCTCTGCTCGGCTGGTGGCGGGGGTAGCCCCAGTGCCACTTGTGCAAAGCCTGTTCCTCCAGCTGGGGCTTGGCAGGATGCTCCTGGAGCCCTGTCCCGGGGAAGGAGGCAGGAGCTGCCTGGGAGCAAGGCAAGGGGCTGCTCAGGAACAAACCTCCTCTCCTCTTTATGCCTCCAGAGCAAGATCCAACCCCCCTCTGCCAGCTCAGCACCTGCAGGCTCCGAGCAGGGGAGGCGCTGGCAGCGCTGGTGTAAACTCACACCAGCATAATTGAAACACAACCTCAAATTTCCCCCTCACACCTGAGAGGGGAGATAAGGACAACACTTAAGCATTGTCCGGATTATTTTTTTCCCTTCCGAATTGTGAGAACTGATGGGGTGGTTTGACGGCGGGAGGGGGAACATCGCTCCCGGGCGCGAGCAGCAGGAATTCAATGAAAAGCTTCCTTCCTCTTAGAAAAGAAAAGGAAGAAATCCGCTGGCAGCAGGGGCTGCTGATAATCTCTTTCCAAGGCAGTAAATTTTCCTGCAGCTACCCCAGCAAGTAATCCGGCAGATTATTGCACCTTTCAGCGGAATCAGCCTTTTAAATGCGCTCTCCCTTCACCACGCATCTTGTGTTTTATGACCTGACTTGCTGTCTGAGCACAGAGAAACACAAATTATGCTCTTCTGCAACCAGAGTAAAAGCACCGGTGACAAATTTTATACCTCTGGTAACTGGGTCCTTGGGCGCTCCAATAAATAAGGAAAATTTCCTCTAAAAGCTGCAGGGGGCTGCCAGGCTGGGGGCTCGGCCTCACTGCAGCCTGGGGAGGGGAAGGGACCCCCCCATCTGCTGCTCTGGGAGAGCAGCCCACTAACCCCAGCAATTGCAACGCCGTGCGGAGGAGGCACACGCCGCTCGGATGGGCATAACATGATTAACGCATACTTATATACTTCCGATGGCCAGCTATTTTTTACGGACCAGTTGTCCCCAGTCTGAGCACTCCAGGCAGGCGGTGCGCTTCTGGCAGGCCATTCAGAGGCAAAATTTATTGCTGTTTAAAACAAAAAAGTAGAAAAAAAAACCCCTGAGATCACTATGTCTAAGGTCTTTGTTTCCAATTACAAATAAAAAAAATACACATATTGGTTTTCACTAAATTATCCTTTTGCAGCAAAGGGCTGATCGTTCCCAGTTTCCCACCTAGATGGAGGAGAGCACAGGAAGGACATAAAAAGCCCACAAAATCTCATTTTTCTCAGGTTTAAAGTTACATGGCCAGCAGAAATGGGAACTCCTCCACTTCTTGATGCCCTTGTGCTTTCTCATTTGTCTCTTAGGAACTGCTTTTTGACTAGAGTTCTTTTCCTTTTGCCCGCCTGGGCATCAGGAAGTGCTGCTTTTGGGAGGGGACAGAAAGAAAGAAAGGAAAAAAAAAAAAAAAAAAGGAGTTATCTATAATTTTGCAGTTGCCTGCAGGGCCGTGGACACCAACCATGCCGTGGAGCCACAATACTCAAATTTGCGTCAAAATCCTCCAGTATTTCCAGTGCATCCATCCCCGCACTGCCATGCAGTGCCACGTCCTGGGGGACAGTGGCTGCAGGTGGTCCCAGCCCACAAGCAGTGCTGGCCTGAGCTACGAGCTTTCAGCTAATTAGCTCAGACTAATTAGCCAGGGCATGGTGCCGATGGCAGGACCTGCATGGTGATGGGTCCCTGGGACCTCTTCTTGCCTCCATCATGGGGTCAGGCGACGGGTGTCTCCAGCGGCCGGGGCAGCCCTGCCAGCCCCGGGGAGGGCTCTCTGAGGAGCCCCACATGGGACACCCCGGTTCCAGCCCCGTCACAGGTGCAGGAGCAGCGGGAGCCCACACAAGGGAGGAAGAAAGGAGGAATCCACACATGTCTGCCAGAGCGAGACCTTCCCGCCGGCCGGCGAATTGACAGCTGCTTTGATTTGATTAGCAGATGCTGACGAGGCATCGAGACAAGTCCCCAGAGCCATGAATAATTTCAGTGTATTTGTGTTTATTTGATCTCAGTATGGGGCTGGCCCCGCCACCTCACCCAGTCCCAGCCTGGACCCTCTCAGAGCGATGGGGAAGGGGCTGCCGGGCTCTCCAGATGGCCACTCTGAGGCCACCGCTGGCAGGGCTGGCTGTCCCCCTCCGGCTCGTGCTCCAGGGAGGAGAGAGCCCTTTGCCATGCTCTTCTCCTTCCTCCATCCACACCTTCTGCACAGCCATCCCACTCGGCTGGCAGGTGAGGAAAGGGACCCCCTTCAGCAGCTTTTGGGGATGAGAAGAGATCCCCCCCACCCAGCCTCACAACTTTTAACATCACTCATTCCAACATTTTCAAGTCTTATTTACCTTTCATCCTCTTTTAAACAGACAAAAATGGGAACTTTGCACTTTCTGGTTGCTGGACCAGAGCTGGCATCAGAAGCCATGTGCCAGGACCACCGGATCCTCCTGGCATCATCAAGGGGCAGATGCTTGTTAGAAAGCAATTGATGCATTTTATAGTAACAAACCAGCCATAAACCCCATGGTCCAACACAGATAAACCCATCAGACGTTACCGCTGAACCAGTGTACCCAAACACTGCACCAGGTATCAGGTCTCCCCCATGAATGAGGGGGTTCGGGTGGAAAGGAGAGCTGGCATGGGCTCCAAACTGGACAGCCAGTGGAAAACGCCACTGGTAGAAGGGATAAAGAAAAACTCCCTCCCTGGGGTGTCCCCAGGACACTCAGCTCCTTTGCCCCAGCACCGTGGTGCACGACGGCACACGGACCCAGCCAGGGCTGAAGAGAGGGGGGCTGAGCCCAGGGCGAGAGCTGAGGTTCCTCTGGTGGCTCCTCTCGGGGTGGCTTTGGGAGAAGATGACCCAGGACCACGCTCAGCAGGTGCAGCCCTTGCCATGATGCTGCTGGGGGGGGTGTCTCCCTGCACCTCCCTGGCTGAAGACCCTGGGTCCTAATCCAGTAGGTAAATCAAGCAGTAAAATCTAGGCTTACAGTCCCTATTTTAAACGAAGCAAATTCAACACAAACAACTTTAATGTTGTCATCTGCCCACAGCACCTTCCGCATCCAGTTTAAAATTGCACTGGTTGGATCTGATGACTTAGAAATCAAAGACGCTCTGAGCAAGGCGAGAGCCCGACCCCTGCCATCGCAGTCATGCCTCTCCCATCACCATGTGCCGATTTAGCATGTGGCAAGTCCACCGGCTACGTTCCATGAAGGCTTCTGCAAAAATGCTTTCCCAATCTGGCTCTCCCCTGCTGAACAAGCACTGAGTCCTGCGCGAAGCTTCAGCTTCAAACTAACCACGAGCCGTTCTGAAACACATCCAAAACTGTCTCGTTTCTACCTAAGAAAACATAAATCAGTCCTCGTTCATGAACTGGAGCCAGGTCTGAGGTCTGCAACGAAGCCATGGGGATCCATCAGCACAGTTTCCAGTGAGTTTTAAGCTCTCTTGGCCGGATCCACAAAGGTATTTGGGAACCCAACGCTCACCGAAATCACCGGTGACTGTGCACCTCAGTCCCCCTGCAAACGGGATCCCTCCCTCTCCTCCGAAGGGGGAGAACCGATGCTCTGCCCCAGCTCCCCCCTGGCCTCCCTCCCAGCCTGCTGCCCCCTCGGCTTGCTGGGAGCATCCCCCCACGCTGCCCCTGCACGGGGCAACCCTGTGCCCCACAGCATGAAAACCCCCCAGCGTTGGCCACCCATCGCCAGCAGCTGCCGCTGGCACCAGGTTTTAAGCAGGAGGGCGCCCTGGGCTGCCCGCAGCGAGAAGGGATAGTAAAGTTGACGGGGGGGGGACACACGGATGGACATGAGCCAGCAGCACCAGTCCTGCCCCCGCTGCGTGGCACTGCACCAGCCCAGCTCTGCTCTAAGCAAGCAGCGGCTCCAACAAACAGCCCGAAGTGATGCACAAGCTGTAGGGTTTGGCCCGAGGGAGGAAAAGCACCATATTGGTGCAATTACCTGAGTTTAGACAAACCTCGGCGGGTGCCTGGGCCGGGTTCAAGAGCTGGCAGCTGAGCGGCATCATCTGCAGCATCAGCTCTTGGCTGGTGCGCGGGGACCCTCCGTGGGGCTGCCGGGGGGCAGGGAGCAGATGTCCTGCAGGCGCGCGGCCCCGGGAGCTGTTGCAGGTGTGGGGCAGCAGCAATGTGCTGAGGCAGCAGCACCGCCATCGCAGACCCCACACCCTGCTCCCCAGCCGCGGCCGGGCTGCGGGCAGGATGTGGCCGTCCCCATCTCCCCAGCACCGCTGCGATGCCTTTGACAGCTCGAGCGGGCCATCTCTGGGCTACTGCCTGCCCAGCCCCAGCAGGAGGCACGGCTCCATGCTGCCTGATGGCCCGGAGCCGGCAGCAGCTCCACAGAACAGTAGGTTACCCCCAGGTTAACCCGTCCAAAGGTGATGGTTACGCCTAATTCCTTGAGACAGTTGCCTGCAAGAAGGCAGGAATGGAGCCAGGGCTGCCCAGCCCTTCTCCTCACCACCTTCCCTGGCTAAGCAGGGTGAAGGAGCCATAACTGCATCTGAAAGGAGAGAAGTTTCGCCCTGCGGCTGGAGAACAAAGCCCAGAGGGTGCCCAACAGCCCCTGGGGAAGAGCAAACCATCCCCTTGTTTCCCCCTTCCCCGGAGTGGAGGTCGCAACAGCATCCGTCAGCCCAAACCCGCTGTGTCCCCCCCAGTTTCTGCAGCAGTGCTGCCATTTGTAGCCTCCCTCCCTGCCTTTGGGGGTTGACAGGAGAAACTTCAACTTAAAACCCCCTTGTCACGTCACTATCTCTGCACCTGGCTGGTCCCCACCCCCTGCAGCACAGCTCCCATCTCTCCGCAGAGCACGTGCTCGGGGTGCTACAGCTCACGACGGCTCCGAGCTGGAGGAGCTCGTCTGCCCTCCCAGCCTCCGTCAACAACAAAAACCAGAAATACGGTTTGTTTGGTGTTTGTCTCGGGTCGAATGCCGTCACGCTGCTCTTGTTGGGATGGAAAATGCATCCAGTTTTCCACAGAAACAAAAAAGATTTCCCATCTGTGTCAAATTTGTAATACAGCCTGGGGGAAGATGGGAAACAAATTTAGCTTTTTTTTTTTTTTTTTTTCCCTCTATCAGAAAAAGCCCCATTTCCTGGCAAAGAGCAAAGATGAGCTTTGCCCCAGAGCACGGCGGTGACGTGAGCCACCACTGCTCATGCAGCCCGAGCTGCTCTGTGCCATCCCATCCTGTGGCATCTGCCGAAACGCTGGCAGGAGTCGGGCAAAGGGAATTGGGAGAGGAGCACCGACACGCAGCTCGTGGCCCCGAAGTGGCTGCCAAATGGTTCTTCTCCCTGACAACCTGCTCAGCCACCTCCATGCGTGTGCAGGACTCGCCTCCCCAATCTGCAGCCCATCACATGGGAGCTAATAACTGTTTCCTCTGCAGATAAGGGAGAAGCCTCAGAAATCCAGCCAAGCCCGGACAACAAGGCTTGGGGATGCTGGGGATGCTGCTGGGCGCCCAGGGGGCAGCAGCCCCTTCCCCCGCCTCCTTCCCCTCGCACTGCGGTTCAGCTGGTCCCCAGGCGAAGGAAATCCCCCACCGAGGAGGGAGACGTGGGTGGATTACGCACCAAATTCATAAAGAAAGAAAGAAAGGAAAAAAAACCAAAAAAAAAACAAAAAAAACAAAAAAAAAACAAAAAAAACCAACTGTTTCTCCAGCTCTAGAGAAACAGGCCGTGGAGGCATCGGGAAGGCTCAGAGGATCCAGGGGGTCTCTCCAGCCCCGTGCCCAGGCGGAGCCGTTGGCAGGTCCCAGCTCCCCATCGCCTGGGTGGGATGAGCCCCAGGTGCCCGTTCGGAGATGGAGGGGCTCCATCCGCAGGTCTCTCGCCCCAGCATCAGTGCTCCCTTCCTCTCTCCCTTCCTCCCTCCATCATGAACTGGGAATTCTCTAACAAAACATTTCTTCACTGGAAAAGCATTGGTTTGTGGCAACCAGAGCTGTTTGTGGGAAAGGACTGGATTTTGATTATTTTTAGCCTAGCTTCCTAAGGAAATGTGGCTTAAGCAATCACACGGTCTGTCTGCCTGTCCGCCCAGCTGTCTGCCCGTCTTCCCCCAGCCACGTCTAATCCCACCGGCCAATTCCAGCCGGATTTGATGGAGGACAAGGATCAA
This sequence comes from Rynchops niger, assembly GCA_013400035.1. Lineage (NCBI taxonomy): Eukaryota > Metazoa > Chordata > Aves > Charadriiformes > Laridae > Rynchops > Rynchops niger. The sequence goes on along the minus strand of VXBH01005361.1, from coordinate 2,086,604 downwards.
AAATAGGAATTTTGCACATTTCCAGGAAAAGCTGTGGTTGAGCGGAAGCCGGAGTCCCGACCACTACCCCTGGCTCAGGGCGAGGCAACTCCAGCACAGCCTAAAACCCAGCAGCCCTGTCCACGCCAGCTTTGCCGGGCTTTAGGGCCCCCAGGTCCCGCTCAGTACCTGGGTATTTGGGTGGCCACTGTTGCGGAGGAAAGAGAAATAAGCTCCTCGCAACTAAAATTCGAGGAAATTGGAAAGACTCTCAATAATAGAATCAGAGAATGGTTTGGGTTGGAAGGGACCTTAAAGATCCCCTAGTTCCAACCCCCCTGCCCTGGGCAGGGACACCTCCCACCGGACCGGGTTGCTCCAAGCCCCGTCCAACCTGGCCTTGAACACCTCCAGGGATGGAGCGGCCACAGCTTCTCTGGGCAACCTGGGCCAGGGGCTCACCACCCTCACAGTCAAGAATTTCTTCCTAATATCTTATCTAAATCTCCCCTCTTTCAGTTTGAAACCGTTACCCCTTGTCCTGTTGCTCCACTCCCTGATAACGAGTCCCTCCCTATCTCTCCTACAGGGGACTGGAAGGGGCTCTAAGGTCTCCCCGGAGCCTTCTCTTCTCCAGGCTGAACACCCCCAACTCTCTCAGCGTGTCCTCATAGCAGAGGTGCTCCAGCCCTCTGCCCACCACACCAGGCAGAACTGCGCTCGCAAGCAGGAAAGTCCTCCCTGGAGCCAGGGATCAGCCTCTGCCAGGTCTTGGGCATCAGTTAATAACAGCAGCCAGCCCAGATGTCCTAAGGGTCACAGTCCTGACCCAGCGTTACACCAGCCTGCTGCTGGCTTATCCCAAATCTGCCTTTTTCATAAGGAAAAAAATGAGCAAACACCCTGGCATGCCCCAGCCCCACGATGTTAGCGTGTCTCGCTGCCACAGCACCTCTTCCTGATGAGGGGAAGCCCCTCAGGTCGGGCAAAACGCCGGCTCCGCAGCAGGCAGGGCAGCACAAGAGGGACTCGCCAGCCCTGGCAAAGCGGGACAGAGGAGCCGCAACAAAGGAAGGGCATTTCTGCAAAGCCCCAGGCTCGGGGCTTCGGGAAGAGGAATTCAAAGGCTACATTATTCGCTCCCAAGTTATTATGTGTCATCGTATATATTCAAGATGGTCTTAAGCTCTCAGAAGCTGGTGGCCAGCAGAGCAGCGGAGGTTGAAGCATAGAGGCTGGCAGAAGCAGAAAGTTGCTCTTCATTTTGCCCCTGTAGAGGAGGGAAGTAAATCATGCACCGCCTTTTCCACTGATGCAGCGACAGTAATATGTACTTAATTTAATTTGTGCTGTTTCCAGTCATCAACTTTTATGCGCTTCCAGGAAGCGGCAATAGGTTGATTTTCATTTCTACATTTGAAAATTGGGAAGTCAGCCACCAGCCAAAGCAGTGTTCCCCCAAGAGCTGTGCCAGCTCTGCCGGCTGTGCCACCATGCTGCCACCTCCACGGTTCACGGCCGAGCCCCCCAGGTGCTGCCCAGCCCTCGCTGGCGGACCGAGGGGCACCCAGACCTCCAGCCCCCCTCTCCGCTGAGCCTCTCCTGGCTCACAGCAAACAGAACGATGTCTCCATCAGTGAGCGTGGTCCAAACCAGGGCTGGGCATCAGAGACTGCAGGGCTGCTCTCCCAGACCTGCTGGGATGTCCCTGCCATCCCACTGGTGTTTGCTGAGGTGGCAGGACCACACGAGGTTCTGCCCTGTGGGGATGCTTGGGGCTCCATTGAGCTGCCCTGTAGAGCCAGATGGGACCCTGCCTTGCTTTTACAAGAGCTGGAGACCACCACGTCTCCACCGAGACCACCAAGACGGGGCAGGAGGAAATGCTTGTCTGCCCTCAAGCCACGTTTTGCGGCGTGAGCAGGAGCCTTGGGTTGTAAACGCCGGCAGCTCCCAGCTGCTGCTCCTCCAAAAGCCACCGGCCCCCAAGCGCCGCTGCCCCTCATCCCTGGGGATTGATTTAGGGCAAGATGCACAGGCAGCCTCACAGCGGCCAACCCTCTGGTGTGGGCTCTCTCACGTCTCCTAACGTGGGTGAGCTCATACGGAGGCTGCCTGTGTGGGTTCTCTGGTGTCTAATAACACGGCTGTGCTCCAGGTGCAGCCCCCCCTGGGGGGTCAACTCCGCAGGACAGGACTGGAGGGTCATGGGCACTAGTGGGGTGCCCCATGCATGTTCTCCCCTGCCTTCAACTGCTTATTCACAGCTTATAGGTTTTACCCCTAAATTTATCAGCAGTAAAGTGTTTCCATGAGCACCAGAGGCTCTCCTGCCTTGGAGCCTGGGGGAGTGGAGAGGGAGCAAGGCACAGCAAGTGATTCTGCGGTGGCAGAGACCAAGGCTGCCGGGGACTGACACCATCTCCCCTGGGCTGCAGCCAGACACCCAGCTTGTTCTTTTAATCCAGCTCATTTTTTGAACCCTGCTCATTTTTCCTTTGAGGTACCAACAGCAGACAGGCTGGTGGCCACCTTGACCACCTCCGTTAAGGACCTGCAGACCAATTGCTACAGCACAAAACTCTTTGGTCCCAAGGGATTCACACCTGGCTGCGATACATGGGAGGACCACAGCCACCTGGCACTCTGGAGACATGAAGAAAGCAAGAACCATGTTCCCCTGGGCTCCTCACTACCCCAGAGCCCAGCACAGGACCACATGGACACTCACTTACCCACTTACACAGCACTGGGAATGGTTTGGTGTACCTGCCTGAGAAAGAAAGCAGAATTCCACCAGCCAGGAGTCTGTACCTATTCCTCATCTCCTACAGCATCACTGCCTTGGCCTCCTTAACTAGACACTTCAGTATCTGGGTGACAATGGATGGGTGGAGGGATGATGGATGGGAGTGTGCAGCTAGATGGACAGATCGATTCCTGCATCCCTGGCAGCTGCTCCCAATAACCCAACTCAAGGTGTGGAGCAGCGGGGGCTTTGCAAGGGCTGGGGTCCATAGCGGAGTTCTGGACAGTGAGCCAAGCCCACACCAGGGCACATAACCAGTAAGACAGACTGTATTTAAAGGACTGGTAACATCAAGGCTTGCGGCAACTGATGGTCCTGCTGTGAAAGCGCTTCATGAACAGCCGCTGATAAGGAATAGCACAGGGGAGACCGCAGCCATGTAAGCGTAACAGCACAAGTTGGGCTGTTTTCTGCTAATACCCAGCCTAAGAAATCATCAACAAGCAGCACTCATGGAAACCCCATCCCTACGTAACTGATGGGGACAGGGAGCATCAGGCACAGAAAACGAAGCCAATGGCAGCCCGGCTCTCCTGCCACCATCCCTGTCCCATCAATCAGCAACTGCAGGCAAAGAGCCAGTCCACGATGAAGCCCAGTGCTGCTGGCACCCGATCCGAGCACAAAGAGGCAACACCATCCACCAGCACAGCTACACCCACACCGCCGCACACACCAAACAGCATGTCTTAAAAGTGGCCATGAGCAGGGCAAGTACAAGATCCCGAACCCCAACGTTACACCAGCCAGGAACAAGGCAACGATCCCATGGCTCCGGCAGGATCACCCGCTTAGCTGGGACCCGGGGAGCATGCATACCTGGTAACCATGCCGGCAGAAAGCAAGGAGGGCTCTCGTGTGGTCGGCGCGGCCCCAGGAAGCGTGGGGGAAGCCCCCCAGCCCTGGGGGCTGCTGCAGAACCACAATTTTATCTTTCTTCCCTGTTTTGAATGCAGCAGAGGAAAAACCTGGGGCTGTTTGGAGTGCATTAAGTGGTGGGAGGCCAAGAGGCGTTCCTCCCAAGGCATGTTCAGCCGACAGCCAACACGCCTGGGAACTCCAGCTGCTCTGTAAAAGCTGGGAGGACACTGGGAGCTTGTTTGCTGCTGGACTCCTGCAGGGTGGGATGTTACAAGCTGACGGGAGCATTTCCCAGAGCCCCCTCACCCGCTGACTCAGCCTCTGGGGTGCCACCACAGCCCCCCTACCCGTGGGACATCTTCCTCCAGCACTCTTGTCCTCACCTCTGCAGTTGGTGATTTGGAAAAGGTATTCACCAGGCTGACCCCCACTCCCAGGCAGCAGACTGTACACCCCCTCAGGTGGGCTTTACACCCCCTCGCACGGCTGAAGCGAGGGGAAGGGGAAGCTGGAAATCAGGGAGTGATGCTCCGGTGCAATACTGGAGCAGCTCACGGCCACAGACCATGGCTTGGGAAGTACCAGCTTAAAAGCCTCCAGGGACGCAGGGGATGTTGCAAGGAGGATGCTGGAGGATCCGGCCAGAAATCCCACCCATAGAGCAGGGGCCTGGGCAGAGCCACGCTCTGGGGTGAGTGGCAGGAGCTGCCCTGCTGCGGGGAGCCACGAGGTCCCCGAGGTCAGATCACACTCCCATCAGGTCCCCCCTCTCCGAAAAAACCATGCACCGAGGCACGCTGAAACCATGAATGATGCAAATGCTGGGCTCCTGCTGGCCAGCTTCACGAGCACGCTGCACTGATACATCCCGCTGAACCGCCAGAAGCTCCAGGGTCACGGCCCCGTCTGCATGGTCCCACCAGCCCATGGACCCGCCGAACACCAGGATGCTGCAGCAGCGATGAGCCCGTGACATGCCAGTGGCCGATGTCATGATGGGACCTGTCCCTAGGCAGAGGAATTGGGGCCACCTCTCCTTCAGCTCTGGTTTTCCACTTTCCACCCAACTTCGTAAGGAGGAAATGCGGAGCACATGGCAGATTAACCCCAGGCAGTCAATGCCAAATTAACCCCTGGATGTCAGCAGCGTTCGCAGGGACACCGGGGGCACTCGGGTCTTTCCAGCTGTGGTCGGAGTAGAGCGACCCTGATGGGATATGGCTTTTAAGCCATGGTTGGTCTCTACGGACAGGCATGGGGGGCACAAGCAGAGCTCTCCTCCCAGTGACAGTGGCTCAGCAGGCTGGAACACCCAGGGGTGGCTGCAATGGGAAAAATAAAAGCAAAATAAAGCAGGGGATGGAGGGAGAGAGGCACTGGCAGTGGGGTGGGATGGCACCAAGAGGTGGCTGCTTGCACCCTCCCTGCCCGGTGCCCACCCGGGTGCTCCGCAGGCCATGGGGATGTCCAGGATGCTGATGGTGATGCTGCATTTATCCAGGCTCACGCCACTCGCTACACTCGCGCTCCGCTGCTCGACACACAACTAAAACTTTGTTAGCAGATAAAACAGATCTATTTTTAATCCGTGAGCAGAGGCAGGGCGCTCGCCCCGGCTCAAGTTCACTGAGCTTGTTTTCATCATCATTGAAGTCAAAAAGATGCGGGAAAAGCACATGTAACCAAACACCCCGAGAGCTGAGCAGAGCCACTGCCTGCCGACTGCAAGCCATCCACGAGGACAAGCCCGCAGCGAGGGCACTCGAGCGGCTCTGCCCCAGCTGGTGGCTGCGGGCTCAGCACAAGGAAGGGGTTTCAGCATGGGTTGCACAGGGCTACAGCACACCAAAGGAAAAAAAAAAAAAAAAAAAAATCATAAAAGAGCAATACACTGGTCAAAGCCGGGGCAGGACCACACGTGCGTCACCCCATGCCAAGAGAGGATAAAGCTCCCATTTTCTCCGCAGCATCCGACTGGATCGCAGCTTCCCCCAGTGAAAGGTCTCAATGGAGCGAGCGGCGCAGGCTGCAGGGCTCCATCTCACAGCAGCACGGCCGCCATTCACCCGCGTTTGGGCCTGACTGGCAGGCAGCGCCCGCAGTGGCACGGCCCACAGGTTTCCCATCCCGATCCCGGGGACTGGGCCGGGAAAGCTTCGGGATCAGAGGGGCACAGGGGAGGGCAGGATGGGGCATTAATGCCGCTTTGTGCTCCATTTTCCAGGGTGGGGGGAAATGAATGGAGCCCAGCGCAGAGTCCTGCCGCCCCTGCGGGTGCCGGACATCCCTCTGTCTGCTTTTGATTGAATCAGTCCCTCGGATGGATGGATGGACAGACAGCAAGGTGGCTCAGAAAGCACTGGTAGTTTCCGCTTCAGAGAGACGCAACCACAGGGGGTGGTCTGTCCTGGGATTTGGGGGTCCCGCTGAACCCCAGCAAAGGATGCTGCACCTGCTCAGAGTGCTTTTCCTGGGGACGTCTGCCCCCACGCCCCCACCACTGTGGGCTTTCTGCTGACAGAAGGGAGGACGGGGAGGGTGACACCACACCAGGGTCCCACTAGAGCCCCCAGGCTGGTGCCAGGCACGGGACACGCGCTGTCCCCCGCCGGGGACACGACCCAGTGGGCACAGGGATAACGCCACGCCGGATCCCACCATGCCGGCGGGTACCTGCCCAGGATGTGGACACATGCTGGTGGCCAGGATGAATTCTGCATTAGGATGAAATTTAACGTTGGAGGGGAAAAGACAGTTCTGAAAAGTCACCTTCCAGTAAATCCATTTTTTTTTTTTTTGCCTGCACAGCAGTAGCTTTAAAGTTAAAAAACACAAAAACAAAACAAGAACTTCTTTAGGCATTTCAGAATAGTTTTGCCTAGTTATTGTGAAAATTTAGATCAGAAAACTTGTTGGGTAAAATATTCAATTCCCCACAGCCTAGAGAGCCTCATCAAAAATCCATTTGAAGTATTACTCTCAAATCCCTCATGGCAATGGGATATTTTAAGGTCAGTTAAACTTATTATTCACTCAAGATTTTCTTTCAGGTCCCTGCATATTTCAAACAGATTTTTTCCCCATCTCTAGCCCAACTGTGTTACAAAAAGCCCTTTCCCCTTTTTTTTTTTCTGAAAAGAAAAAAAAAAAAGTTGTCAAAAGAAAAGATACTAATCAGAAACAGCTTCTGAAGTCTTAAAACCCGCTACAGTTTGTACTTGTTACCAAAAAACATTGACGCTATCTCCAGATCCTTGAATCCCTTGACTTTTAAAATGCTGAATGGAGCTGTGCTTGGAAAAGAAGAATTAACTCAAATTTGTTTTTCTTATTTGCAATTCAGTTTCCTTGAGACAGGGTACATTCACAGATTTTTTTTTTCTCTCTCCCTTCCATTGTGTAAGGGCAGAAAGCAACTTCTAAAAGTGCAACCTGCATTATTTTTGGATTATTTATGATTTCTAATGGAATGTAACTGCAATTTCTGCTCCTACCATCCCTTTTCCCTCCAAGGACACTTTTTAATTTTTTTTTTTTTTTTTTAAATAAATAAAGATCGCCCATCTTTTAATTTCTGAAGCGTCTCCACCTTGGGGAGGAGCACAACAGCTCTCCCAGCAGCACACGAAAACCAAGAGGGGTCAGCTCTCAGATCAAGGGTACCTGCACACCGTCAGCAGCATCTGTCCCTCAAGACACCACACAACATCCCTGAATGCAATTGCTCTGGTGCAAAACAACCCATATTTTAGAGAAAATATAACAAGATCTATTTTTACAGCCATCCACAGATAAACTCCGATTACAAGGTTCTGAAGTAGCAAAAAGATCAGCCTTTCCCCTAAAACGCAAATGTCTGTTTTCTGCTCAAAACGTCCCCAGTTTTGAAACACCAACACCGACCAAAGCCAAGATTTCACTTGGAATATCATCACTTTCTTTGTATTTAAAAAAAAAAATGCAAACTCCTGCCCTGAAGAAAATTAAACTTTTGACCACAAGAAATAAAAGCTTGGATTCCCCACTGATCTGCCAAGGGCTTGTATTTGTGTCTTCCCAAAGACAGAAGCTTTTCTGGGGAGGAGATTAATTGCTGACACAATGCAGCTACTCTAATTAGCAGGGACCCTCAGACAGGTGTGATTTTGGGTCATTTGCAAAGCCAGACGCACACCTGCGCAATCCCAGTCCCCCCACGTGTGGGAAGCTGGCTGCTGGTCACAGCAGAGCACAGCTCCTCAGCGCTGCAAACCTCTCCTCTCCTGGACAGCAATATTGCACGGTCAGCATTTTCCACCTTATTTTGGCACTTCCAGATCTTCTTGGAAACTTGGGGAGAAAACCCGCTGCTAACCTCGCAAGAGGTTGAACACCGGGATGGACCAGAGGACACAGGTTCCTGCCTGCTCCAGCCTGGCCTTTGTCCTGACACCACCACCCTGATCATGCCCCGATCCTGCAGGAACATCACCCCATCCACCTCCTGCACTGATGCGTTCCACCCTGCTCACCACCTCCTAGCAACCCTGTAATGAAAATGAGATATTTGGCCATAGATACACAGTATGGGGAAGATCATGCACCTGAAGGAAGGCTGGGAGGGTCCTCCCAGCTTCTCAGAGTCCTTCCCAGTTTCCACAGAAGACAATGCAGCAGTGGGTAATCACCAGAAAACATCTTGAGGACCTGCTCCTAGGAGAAGTGGTTCAGGCACCTTTATCTTCATCCCCAAAGCCCTTCAAACTCACCGTCCCTCCTCCCTTGACCCACATAACACGTGGCTCAGCCACTGCCAGGAGCAGGGTGGCACCTTGCAGGACCTGGCTTCCAAATTCTCTCCCAGGAAGGATAACTACTACAACCCAAACGGTTTGAGCTCAGTTTCTCTGCCAAGTTATATGGTTAAGTAGGAGCCACAGGAGAGCCAGCACAAACTAGACCTTGTTCTGCCCACATTCAGTGCCTGGAACAGCATGTGCTTGTCCCATAGACCTACTCATGCTCTGCTCCAGGGAGCTGACAGTGATTTTGCTAGCATTTGGCACAGATAATCCTGCTTCCAAACTGGTCCAGCCAGGTCACTGTGAACTAGACCGAGAGACCAGTCTTCCCCAGGACCTATCCCAATTACTGCCAGGGTCTTCAGACCCTATAACATATATGGGACTGGGACAGCCACAAAGGCACTTCCAAAGCCCCACCTCTCTGAAACAAAGGGGTCATTCTTACAAATCATTGGCTGCTTCCTGAAAGATGCTTGACATTTATACCCCAGACAATAATTTCACGAATTTCTGAAGGTCACAAACAATATTAAGAACTCTACCCAAAGCCAAGGGTAACGCAGCCAACACAGGAGGCAAACTGAGCTGAGAGGAAAAGGTTGCAAGTGCCCATAACCTTGCTCCAGAGAGCAAAGAGTTTAGAAATTATTAAACAGTTCTTAGTGTTTCCAGCCATCTGGCCTGCATTTCTCCATTTATTCAGTCAGACATATGCTGCTTTTATCCCTGCCACTGCCAGCTCTCCCCTGTTCTCTGAAAACATGTGCATCCTCCACTCTCTGCTCATTTTCAGCTCAGCACAAAGCAGAGGCTGTGAGTTCGGCACAGTGCAGATTTCTAACAAGTGAACATGCCTGTTATAGCCACTTCCACCAACAGATTTCTCCCACTTGTACCTAAAAAACAGTGTTTGCACAAAACAAGGCAGCTCTGGCAGACTGAGATGTAATTCCGAGTTGGGAACCCCACTGCTGCAAAGCAGCATCGCTCCACCGAAGCCAACAGCATCCTATCACTTCATGCCAGCCAGGGACTGGAAGAAGAGATCTCCTCCAGCTATGAAGGTGTGGAGAACCAGGGTCCACAAAGAGCGTGTCTCTCTGGGGACATCACAGCACGCGTACGCCAAAGCAAGGAGGCAGATTCCACGCTGCTCTTCATGGGCTCTGCTGTACACTAACACATGCAATAACATGTCCAGGCCATCCCTGTCAAGGTGTAGCACCACAAACCATCTTCTCTGATCAGCCCACTCTTTGGACCTTTCACTTCCAGCTATGATTTCTTCCCGCTAACAAGAAGAACGCCCGACTAGGGGGACCAGAAGCCAGAACTAAAAATAACGGATGGAAAGGGAGAAAGAGGAATGCTGCACAGCTCCAGCAATGTAGGCTCCCACCATGTGAGCCAACAGCATTACCCTATGGCCTCTACGGCCTTCAGAGGGCAAGAGAATGAGGAGATCCATCAGCTTGTCCAAGGACAGCCAATGTTGGCACACCAGTGTTGGACATGGGAAGCGACCTACGAGCCATGGAAGCTTTTTCAGAACTGCAGTCACCACTAGCAAGAAGATAGAGCTGTCGGTTGGGAGAAGGCTTAGCTTCCACCAAGCATGAAAACTCCAGCCCTGGCTCTTTTGCCACCTGGAGATGACTGCTCTCCCACAACATGACTCTCATCCCCCACCAGCCCACAGCAAAAGCGCATCTTCACCTTCACATCAGCTTTGGCTTCACATTCCTCTTCCATGAGGCTCCTCCAAAGACCGCCCTTCAAGTGGGAACCATCTCTTTGAGTCCACAACAGGGCAAGGAGTGAATTATGTTTAATTACACACTGTCCAGGGTCTTAAGTATCAGGCCAAGTGTTACCAGATGTGCAGGGATCTCTGTCAAAGCGGATCCGCAGGCTTGAATGCCTGTTTGGATATTTAATATGTTGGTATTTGGGGCGTGAGGGTCAGAGCCAGGGGTTTCGATGCAAATGTTACGAATCTCTTCTACTCTTACCATCACCTTTTAATAACGCCATAAATCATCAGGCACTTCTCAGGTGACCACGTAATTGCCCATTTGTGGATGCGAGCAAGCTTCTCTGGACTCTAACTCTTTGCTGCCAGCAAAGGAGACCTGCTGAGAGCAAACTCCAGGGTTTTATGTGCCCCATCTCTCTCCTTCATCAAGTCATCTCTTGGCATATGTGCTTCAGATGCATTGTGGCAGCGCACGAAAAAGAAAAGTAACTGATACAGGAAGATTAAAAAAAGGTTGGATCGTTCTGTTCCTAATGCGAGCCTTGCTGCTCACAGTCCTTTGATTGCAGCAGAAATAAAAGATGGAAATTCACTGGAGGCAAAGGAATTAATTAAAAGGAGAATAAAGGAGCATCAGTCTGTTGGAGTCCTGGCATCAATTCTGAGAATAGTTTTGAAGCGGCAACAGTTTTACTTGTTCTTTAAAGTTGTTCTTCTACGTCCTGCACGGTGACTCAGGGAACAAACGTGCAGCATGTGCAGCGCCATAGCTTCCTTCTGGTTCCTGAGCTTTCAGTTTTCTTGTCTTTGAGAGATACTTGCTTCAAGCAAGAACTGAGACTCTCCCCATCCCATCAACTCCAGGGGACAAGGCAACCCAGCCAGCACAGGACCTACCTGCCCGCTGGTGGGGACACCCAGCCACTGCCTTGGCATCCTTCCACCTTCTTCTGCTTCAAGGGAGGAGATTTCTGCAGAAACCAGGTCTCTTCAGGATCTCATACCACCATCCTATACTGTACTGCTCCTAACCGCTTTCTTCTGATCCACCAAGATCTTCAAAGCATGGTGGAGCCATCATCCTTCACCAGGCTGCCAGCACTCATTTTGGGCTTGTAAACTGTCCCTGGACAGTTTCATAACTCTGCAAGAAATAACTGCTGAGGTTTTGCTGTAGGTGAGAAGAATGCTAACCACCTTCAGCCAAACCACAGCTCAAACTGGGATTGTCTTCAAATACAGCTATGCACATACATGCGGACCATGGTTCTTCACAGCTTTCTTCTGGTTCCTGAGCATTCAGTTTTCTTGTCTTCAAGAGATACTTGCTTCAAGCAAGAACTGAGACTCTCCCCATCCCATTGTCTCCAGGAGCTATGGCTCCAAAAAAACCTACCAAGTCTCTTGAGATGCGTAAGAAAATCAATAGAGTTCCCAACCCTGCCCTCCACCCAGGTTCTGCTTTAAAAATTTATGTTCAGTTGCCATGCAAAGAGCAAGATCTGTCACTGAGAGCATCCCAGCTGAGCTTGGGAGGGTTTCACAGCCAGATTTCTTTCCAAAGGACACTGGTTACCTCTCCTCTTCATCCACGAACTTGGCTCCAGCTTCACCCAAAGAGAACTGGGGACTGTTTTCAGGTCAGAGCTGGGTACATCGCGCACACACACACAACCTATTGTGCAGTTCATCAGCCTACCATGTCACGCAACCAGAAACCCACTAACAACAAGGGGTATGTTAACACTTACAGGCAACTGGTTGGGCTGCGATGGAAAGGCTGACATGAGGCTCCCACAGCTGGACACAGCTGGAGTTAGGTGATCATCAAACCTTGGCAGGACTGATACATAATTTAAGCCCAAATTTGCCTTTATTTTAAAGAATGTTTTCCTAGAAAAAAACCCACATTTAGAAGCGGTCTTGCACCATCAGAGTGATTAATACTAAAAAGGAATCGCTCATTCAAGGTTCCTGTTCAGTAATTCAAGTTTTATGAACCTTTTACAGGGCAGAGAGCTTATTGTGACAGATATCTAAGTTCTGTGAATACAGCAAGCCCTCACACGCTTCCCGATACACTTTGAAGCAGAGAAATATTAATTTTTAATATACATAACAAGATCAGAACAAGGCCACCCCTTGTTATCTGCCTTGTAACAAGATCAGGATCAAACCAAGGGCGCTCTCGGGGAGGACGCGGTGGCTGGGTTACACCGGCACCGTGTGTCCTTCCCATCTGCACAGCAAGTAATTAGCCAGCATGCCACGCTCGCAGCCCGTGCCTGGGCTAATTACGGTGACCCGCTGGGACCCGCGTGGGCTGTACCGGGCTCAGCAGCCCCATCTCCCCCACAAGGCTGATGGGCTCTGACACTGCTGCTGCTCCCCCATGGGATGCAGCTGAAGGACGAGAGATGAGCTCCAACAGCCAGCACAGGGCAATGCGCACCCTGCTATCGCCACCTGAGGTCCAGGGCAGGTCTGGGTGATCAGAGCAGCGTGGTCTCCACGCCAGGCACCCTGCAGAGGCAGGGACCTGCAGCAGAGCCGGGGGGTTGGGGAGAGCTGGGGTCACCCTTCATCACTGCCTGGAAGAAAGTGAGGGACGTGGCGCAGGCACCCAGAGACCCCTGATCACGGAGCCAGGGGACGGGAGTCACCCAGAGCCATCTGCTGGTGCTAACGCCAGGTTTTTTTTCTCCAACAAAACTATAATCCACTATCCTCCCATCTAACCCCCCCCCACCTAAGACAAGATCTGAGCTTCAAACCCGGGCGGATGCAGAGCACTGCCATCCTTTTAGCAAACCTCCCTCCCCACACAAACTCAAAATAAATAATAAAGCACAACTTCAGCTGCAGGAGCCAGCCAGATACAGCCTGGACCCCAGGAAAACCCAGCAGGTGAGGGCAGGACGGTGCCCCAGCGGCTCAGCATCGTGCACTGCCACAGCAGGTTTGGTCCCACTCCTGCACATGGCCCCTTCCCTGCACCAGGGCGCTGGGATGCTCCCACCATCGCACTCAGACCTTCATCTCCAACGTGTGCGCTGATCCGGCAGCAGCACATGCCTCCCCTGCAGGGCAGGATCAGGCCCTTGGGGACGCCTTTCTCCCTTCTCTTTCCGGCAGCAGCCCAGCCCCTTCCCAACAGATCCTTTGTGAAGGAGAGGCACCAGCGGCAGCTCCGCGCCGCCCGGGTGGCAGCGGAGCGGATGCAGGTTGTCACGCTTGGGTCTCTGACACCGCAGGGGGATGTTCAACTCCCTCCCTCCCCCCCAAAATGGGCTTTTCATGGAGACAAATGATCCCTTCCCTCAACAAAACCTAAATTCTCAGCCGAAAGTACTTGGCAGCAGCCCCTTGAAATTTTTCTCATGGCTTGTGTGGCTTAGGAACATGACTTTCTGAAATATAAAAGCAGCCAGAGGAAGAGGCCGATGCTCTTGTTGAAGAATAACATCCCCCTGTCCCCCGCCCCAGCTACGTACCCCGCTGGGCTGTCGCTCGCAGGGACAGAGATGGCACGTCCCAGCCAGGCAGGTCCAAGCAGTTGGGAAAAGCTTTGCCCAGCCATCAGTAACCCACCCGGCCCCAGAGCATCGGTCAGGGAATGGAGGGGCGGCCAGCGGCCCCCTCCCACTCCCCAGCATCTATTGACAAGTGGCAGTGATGAGGGATTGCGCTGATGAGCACCTGATCAATGGCACTTATTGAGTCCCCTCCGCGCTCCCAGTAATTGGAGGATTTCTTTCACTTCCACTCTTATTGACGTTTCCTCCCTGGCAGGGTGTCGGTGGGGGTGCGGTGTCACTTGGAATTACAGGGGAGCTGAGCGGCACAGGCAGGATCGGGAACAGCGGCACAGCAGGCGGTGGGAAAGGGCAGGGAAAACCTTCGAGGCATGATCAGCACCCACAGCCAGCCTCAAAGAAGGAAAATAATAATAATAATAAAATAATCACAGGTAGGACTGCCGAGGTGGCAGAGGCGTTTCAGGATCCTGCTCCATCGGTGTGCAGAGGCAGCTCTGCCCTGGGCTAGAACAGGGATGCAGGACTCTGCTGCCGGGTCCCCCACTCTTGCTGTGCCATGTTTTTTGGGAGCTTGATTTCACCTGCAGCACAAAGTGAGCATCCCCGGGCTCATGAGGAGCCATCCTGCCCTCAGACGGGTGCTGGTGCAGGGAGCAGGGGGGCGGGGGGGGGCAGGCAGGAGCCAGCCCAGCCCACAGCCCAGGCCCCCCCAGAACTGGGGTTTGGGATGCTCTGGAGCAGCTGGGAAGTTGGGCAGTGTAGGAGGGCTCCGCCAGCCCCCGCCGAGTGGCACCACACAGCGCCGGGCAGGAGGCAGAAGCATGATGTGGCCTCCGGGGACGGGATCTGTCACTTTTCTTGTCCCTTCCCATCAATCACCGGTGAGACTTTTTTTTTTTTCCCCTCTTCATTTTGCACAATACAGTGCTCACCGAAAGCGGCTGGTAATTTGCCAGCGGAACTAGCCCAAAGGGTGCAGGAGGGGGCAGGCGAGGAGATGGCCAATTCTTCATTCCGACTGCAGAAACACCCCACCGTGCACCCATGGGTAGCTGCGCACACAGACGCCGCCGCGCACACACACGCTGTTTAGGGGCTAAGTAATAAATCAATAGCAAAGTGGTCAGCCTTTCCCTCAGCAAGGATGCTTAACAAGGTCACATCCTTATTCTCTCCAGACTAATGAGTGGAGATTACTAATAAAACCTCAGTGACAAGTGACTATATTAATGTAATTCTCTCCTGCCTGTAATCAATTTTGTGTGTTAAAATGCACAGCGGTCTCGGCCGCCCGGGATGGCTGTGCCATCCCCAGTGCTGCAGAGCTGCTGGCTGCACTGGGAGGGACTCCCCTCGTGTCCCGGCTGAGCCGTGGGGTTTCCTTGGCAGAGCACACTCGGTGGTACCAAATCACTCCCAGGAGGAGCCCAGGAGTCCATCCCGCTCCCAAAGTGCTGCTGTTCCCCCTCAGCCACCTAAAACATCTCTCTGCTGGTGCTTGAATGGCCCAAACGACAAAAGTTTTCTGCGAGTGCTTATGAGAAGCTCATTTCAGTCATTTCACCCTGTATTTTAGTCTCGAACGCCCAGCACTCTGCACGCTCCAGGTCGGGGTGGTTGGTGTCAGCAGCAGCCCCAAAGCGAGCACCCGTGCTGGAACAGGGATGCTCCTTTCGGTCTGCGGCTCTGGACCACCTCGGACATGGAAAGCCTGGATGTCCGCAGGCAGAGTCATCCCTGCTGCCTGCAAACCCCGGCAGCACCCAGGGTCGAACACTTCCAACCCCACGCGCCGGGATCAGTCGCAGGTGCAAATTCGGTTAGCCAGGGCACGCTGCCTCTGTGCCCCGGTTACAGCCCCAGTGGCCTGACTGACTGCAATATTCCCCATTTGCATTTCAAACAACTCTTCAGATCAAGAGTGACTCACTTAAAGAGATGCATGAATAATTTTGCAGCCGTTTAGGCTTCTGTGATCCGCGAGCTGTCTCTGCGCAGAGGGAGGAGGAGGCGGCGAAACCTAATGAGTTGCGGTGGATTTTCCACCCAGGACCACTACCACAAAAGATGGGCATGTCAAACGCGAGCAGACGTGGGCACGCCGTGCCCGAAGCACTGACACATCAGGATCTTAGACCCTGCCAAGGGGAAAGCCCCCACTTGCACAGCCCAGATGAGACTCCCCCAGGCCAGGACACACAACCTAATACCAGACATACGGCGCCCGGGAGTTTAGGCAGAGCCCCAGTCACTAACGGAGAGGTGCAGGATCAGACCTGCACTTCTCCAGCCTCTCAGCACATCCGTGGAAAACTGCAATATACTTCTTGTGCGTATTTCATGTCTTTATTACAGAGCAGAGCTGGCCCACCCCACTCGGGGGGACTAATTCGGAGAAGGCCAGGGTGAGACAGTGCTAGAGAGATCCGAGTCGGAACCTGCAAACCCTGACTCACAAGGGCAATGCGTGGCATCCCTGGACGGTACATCCTCTCGCAAGGAAAGTCTCATCCTAAACCATCACCCTGGCGGTGCCAATGCCGGAGCAGAACCTGCCCAGCCTGCGCCTCCCGCCCCTCCAGCTCCCAGCCACAGCCCAGGCTTTCAAATCCCTCTGCTCCTCACTTTAATTTCTAAACAAACGCACCAGAAAAATGTGGTGGGAGACGCAGAGGGAGATCCGAGAGCTCCGCCGGCTCCTCTGCCAACCACCCCCAGCTAGACGAGCCGGGGATGTTTCAGCCCGCTGGAGCAGGGCATGGGGGGCACAGCTGGCAGAGACGCCTGGCACAGCTCACTCTGCCTCGGAGCATCTCAGTCTCCCCCATAGCACGGTCCTCGCTGGAGAGCTGAAATGGAGTGTGAGAGCAAGGCAGGAATTAAACTGAGCGGCCCGAGATGCTCCGTGGAGGAGGACAGCAGCAGGGGCACCTCGCAGGACACAGCTGGAGGGGAGAACAGACCACCTGGAGGGCTCCAGGCTGGTGGCCAGGCGATGCCAGCCTCTCCGGAGCCCCTTTAGCCATCCCAAGAGCTGGGGTGTGGGGAAAGAGCCATTAGGATCCAGTCTCACCCAGCTCCCGGAGCCCCTCCCAAGCTCCCGCTCCAGGTCCTGCAGGACACGGGAGCATCCCTCCGACGCCGGCCTGCGCCCTAAGCAGGCGGATTTCCAAAGCCCTTTGAAAAGCCATTTAGAGCTAAGTCCTGGTATTAAACCTGGCCTTTCATTGGTCAGGTTTTCAATCTCTGCCCGAGCCCGTTTCAGCAAAAAGTTTTTTAAAAGGTCAGGAAGAAGCTTTTAAGCATATTTGCCAATTAACTATTGTAACCCCCTCCCTGACTCGACGCGAGCTGCCCTCTTCCATCTCAGGGGATGGTAATTACTGTTTTATAAATAAGCTTTGAACTCTCTTAAGTAATAGTCTCTCCTTGCATAAAAGCACTGTCTAAACCCACTGCCCTTTTCCACCTTCTGTCACTGTCTGCATCTAAAAATAATCTAGGAAAAAAGGCTCATAATACTTTTAAGAAGAAACTCTCTTTTACTGTCATGACTATTTCTCCGGCCCCTCAATAATTCAACTAACAGAAACACTGCAGCTTTCACCACTGCTTGTGAAGTTTTCATGATATTTGACATCTTTTCAGAAGTTACACAGAGGTGAGAAAAAACCTGTCCGTGTTTATACGTTTAAACTTTAGCCCCGAGGTTACAAAAGAGTAACCAGGGGAGCACAAGAAAAAGGGCATGAATGAAGAAGTATTTTCCAAAGGTATTGATTCGCATAATATTGATTTTTTTAAAAAAAAAAAACAAAACAAAACAGCTCCATGATTTCTAGGTGCCCAGCTTTATATATTTACTTGAGCAGTCTGGGATAGCAACACTGGCAGACTCAAAATCCTTCAGACACTCGGGTTACTTCTGCACACCCCACTGCACAGCCTGTATATAAACCCACCATTTATTTAAAAGAGACAGCCACAGAGAAAGCATTCCTCAGTCAGGAAGACCATGACTTGTTTCAGTCCGCAAGTCACAGCTTTTATCCGAGGGGGGGGGGGGGGGGGGGGAGAAATAACAGCCAACACTAACACGCAGCTTTAATCACTTTAGCCTGACACTATCTATGTAACAACACATGGAATAACCTGACTCAATTTTGCCTTGCAGCTGAGCCAGGCTAAAATTCAGACTTGCAAACCTGCTTGTATCAGCAACGAGCACTTCATGGGCTTTGGATGGGGAACAAAANCACTGCACAGCCTGTATATAAACCCACCATTTATTTAAAAGAGACAGCCACAGAGAAAGCATTCCTCAGTCAGGAAGACCATGACTTGTTTCAGTCCGCAAGTCACAGCTTTTATCCGAGGGGGGGGGGGGGGGGGGGGAGAAATAACAGCCAACACTAACACGCAGCTTTAATCACTTTAGCCTGACACTATCTATGTAACAACACATGGAATAACCTGACTCAATTTTGCCTTGCAGCTGAGCCAGGCTAAAATTCAGACTTGCAAACCTGCTTGTATCAGCAACGAGCACTTCATGGGCTTTGGATGGGGAACAAAACTCGGGAGCTGCCACATGAAAGCGAGGGAATAACGTCAGCGTGGAAGTGGGGGGCAGGAGGGCCAAGTCATGCTCCCTTGCCCCATCGCCGACTTGGTGCTGGGGGGAAAGCCCCCCTCACACACACAAGGCAGGCACAGCCCCTCTCGCCTGCCCTCCCTAAAATCCGCCTAGGATCCCTTTAAATGGTTTCAAATGTTAATTCCTCATCATGACAGCAAAAGCTATTTTTAATCCCACGTGAAAGCAGTTTGCAGCAGACCAAACTTTGCACGTATTACAGCTTGCTTCCCAAGTCCAGGCAGCGCTGTATGTTCGGGAGCAGGAGAATGGGGGCACACCATCCTGGGGGGACCTGTACGGCTGGCATGGACACGCACAGCCCTGTCCTAAGTGTAGAGCTGGGACTAAAGCCTTGTACAAACAGCCAAGGGATATAAAAGGGCCACGGAGTCCCTCTACTCATGGACACATTTTTTACGTCCAACAGCAAATCCAAAGTATCGTGCTTTAAAGTAAAAGCATCAAAATATCTTCTCCACGGTTACAAAATCAGAGCTTTTTCTCAGTTTTCTTGCACTTTTTTTCTTTGCGTTTTAGGATTTATTTTCCAAACATGGGGGTGAGGGCAGGGAAAGCTGATAGAGAAAGGCCTCGTTTTTGTAGTGCAAGTTAAGAAAAGAAAGAAGAGATCACAAAGTAATAAACCCAAGAAGCGTGCTGCAGGACTGAGTTTCTGCAAATGCACCGAGAGAAACAAGGGCCACTCTCAGCCACAGAACGCTGAAACGCGAGTCCATCAGGAGAACAGATTAGCTGGTGTCAATGAATAAAGATAATGTCCCGGAGCAGCTCTCAGTGCATCGCCATCTGACTCCTCTCGCAAGACCCTTTTGTCTCTTCCCACCTATGTATTTCTTAAATGTGCCTGTGAAAAACTCGCCCTGGAAGGGGATACAAGCTCCGTGCCAAAACGCTGCCTGGTGACTCCAGAAGAGTAGCTGTAACATCGGATTTTATTCAACAGCTTGTGCTATAGAGTGTCTTGATCTGTCTGTGCAATCACAACACACACAAAAAACCCCCTCAAGGCATCTACTTAGCTCTACTTTTCAACTGCCAATAACACTCACAGCAAAAGTCAAAAGAGCAGCGCTGGAGCCGCGTCCCTTCCCTGCCGCTCAAAGGCTTCGGGGTTGCAAGGTTCGGAGATAACAAAGTCTGGCTCAAGAAATCCTGGATGCCTTTCAAGAACGTTATTAGCTCCCATGAATGGATTTGAAGGAGGAGGGGGGGGGAAGGGGAAAAAAACCCCAAACCCTACATGGTATGTAGCAGCTCTCTGCTGACCATCCACCTCCCCTGGGCACACAGACGCTCCCCAGCTGGGACACCCCCAGCACTGTTTAATGTGTGCAGAGAAGCAGAGGGTAATGCATGACAAACCACGTGAAAAGTTCCTCCCCCCGGCATGCAAACCTGCATGCCCTGCAGCTGATCAAAAGGGGAAAATGGCAAAAATAAGCTACATTCAGCCTCCAAGAGATTCAGAGCTCCGGGAAGGCTCGGCGGCACCGGAGGATGCTCGTCAGCGATGCCAGCTCGCTGTGTGCCACCGCAGCCTGCTGTGGGGCTATAGCCTGGCCACTCACCTAAAGGCGTTTGCCAACTGTGACTAGCCATCCCGTAGTACTTTTTACTACTTCTGCCCCAAACTGTAAGAAAGTAAGGAATTCTTTACAATTCCTATGAATCCAGTGCACACCATCATCCAGGGCTTCCCAAGGGCTGCTGTCCTGCAGCAAGTGACACTCGGGGATGTGAAGGGTTGTTGGGAGCCTTGGCCCAGCCCCGCTCCTGTGTAACTCTGTCTTTAGCTATTGGAAAAAAGCAGGAAGAGGAGATGGAAGAGGGACTCGGATCATAAGATCATACAAGGAAATACAATAGAGAGGAAAACTGTCGTAGCGAGCTGGTGTTGCAGCAAAGTTTCGATGGATGGAGACAAGGAAGCTGTTCTTTGGATAAGCACCATCAGACTGAGTGCTCTCAACATGAATTCCCTCAAATTCCCTTTTATGCAAACCAGCATCTGCCAAGACCATTCCCTGCACCGCCTTCATGTCCCAAATCTGCCGTTACCCACCACTCCTCCTGCCCCATTCCCCACAGCACCAGCGGTGCCGAGGCTGTGCTGGATTACGGTGCAAGGCAGATGGAGCGGTCCAAACCTCCGACCGCCATCGGGCAGGCTGCGTGCGAAACGAGCCCGGCTCTGGCAATCGAAAAGGGAACAATCCTGTGCAAAGACCTCAGCTACGTCCCCGAAACACAGCCAGCAGGGCAGAGCGGCATTGGCTGGAGAGCCCCCCGAGCACACAGACCCCTACGAAACGCGAACACCCCGAGCATCCCAAACGCCGCCCGTGGCCCCGATGCCGCTCCCCTTGCACGGGGAAGGCCCTGGGCTGAAAGCGAGCGCTGCTCTGCAGACACAGAGGGTTTTACACCCCTTACACCCCGCAGTGACCTGACCCACAAGTGCAGTTTTCCGTCAATTCACGCAAGCAAGGGCAGGATTTGGTCCCGTGCCGTCAGGCTGAGCATCCTTTCAAATATTTGCAATGAAATTCTAAATATCACCAGCAAACGTCTCACACTCAAGTAAATTCTTACGTTTGCCTTCGCCTGCGCCCCCATAAAGGTGACAGCCAGCCAGCCAGCAGGGTCCCCAGGTTCCCAAACAGGACACTCGCACGCCCCAAGCCGCTGCGTGAGCAGAGGAGCAGACACGCCAACATCACTTTTTCTTTTTATTTAGGTTTACTTTAAGCAGCACTGAGTGCCAAAAAAAAATTAAAAGTAGCGTTTTGCTTTAGGATAAAACGTCACGTCATGCTTGGATTATCCATTAGGTAATTTATGTTGCAGTCTAGAAAAGGTGTTTAATCTTCTTATAATTAGCTAAACCTATAGCAACTCCAGGAATTTCATATAAGACGCTTGCTGCTTGTGCAGAACATTCTCCTTTCACTAGCAAAAAGAACTACTCCAAAAAAGGGACTTTGGGCTATTTCAAATTTAAATAAAATAAAACACACTAGTAAGAACAAATGGTTTCTGTCAGTAACTTACGTTATAACGTAAACTACTCGGCACCCACAAGCAGATTCTCCTGCCACAGCAGTGAAATCGCTACAGGACTGAACTACCAAGAAAGAACAAAATAATTCTGTGGTGATATTTTCCAAGGGAATTTGGGGTTTTTTTCCACGTTCACTTAAGACAAGCAACGACCTACAGGTGCCTTAGGGCCAAATATCTTGGCATGAGAAGCAGTTGGTGTAATTTTGGTTTCCTAGCAAGTTCAAATATTTTAAAAATGTTTACACCACTTTGAGATACTCATTGGAAAAACCTGAACTTGTGTCCAACTTCTATTTTCCTCCACTCCAAACGCACCCCAGCTTTAAACATTCAGCTCTGTCTGGCTTTCCTGGGGAAAAAACCCTCAGTGTAGCAAGGTCTTGTAAAAAGACAAAACAAGAGAGGCAAAGAGAAGAGGAAACTAAGGAAAATAGTTGTGCGTGTGATTGAAAACACACTTACTCTATGTGGAGTTAAAGCAAAACATCTACTGATATTTTTTTTTTTTCCTCGCTATAAAGGATGCAAGTTCTTCCCAGCCCAGCGTACGCTTCCCTGCGATGCATCTGGCCGCGCCGAAAACCTTCCCTGCTCCATTTCTCCAAATTTACCATAACCATATGCAGAATCATCTTAAAACATCTCGCTGGTATCCGGCCAGGCTCCCTGCAAGCACTTACAGCACTAAAAACGCACTACACAGCAACCCAAAACTAAGATTTATTTATTCTTCTCTCGCTGTGGTCCATCCTGGAAACGTCTCACTGGACTCCAGCGAGCGATATGAAACCGTTCGATCTTCCACACTTTAATTACGTGCTCCCAGTCATTAAACTCCCATTCTGCCAAGTGAGATCTATCTTGTAATCCTCACCCAAAAAGGTTAGTTATCATCATTATTGTTTCTAGAGGAGCGGAGATACAAACGGAACTGAGAAATGAGCTAATAAATCACGGCAATATTAATACAGTCATAGAAATAAGTGCGCTACTTACTGCGTTTGAAGGTGTGTTAAGTCAATAACTTTACAGTCCAGATGTGGTCTTACAGAGCTGAAACTCTGCGGGTAAAATTACCGCTAAAATTACACTTTCCATTAAGCACGCTGATTTTCACAGGTTATTATTTTGGCAAGGACTGCGAAGTCGCAAGCTCCCCCAAAACACTGAGAAACATTAAGAGCACGTAAGAAATAAAGTATTCCGGTGGGGTTTGGTGGTGGTGGGGGAAGGATAGGATGGAGAGAAGCAGGAAGGACAGGGAGAGCTACTCCTTTTATTATTTTCAGATGTTTCCCCGAGAACACCGCAGTGCTTTTATAAATCTACACATTTGGACTCTCTTCAAAATAACGGACCAGATTCTTTCCCGGCCTTCAAGGGACTTAGCGCTCCGGCTCCGTTTGGCCTGGCCACTCCGGAGTTGGCCAGGAGACGGGAGTTTAATAGACACCACATGCACAGTAGCTGCTCTTCCGAATGCTTTATCGCCTGAAGAGTTCAATTCCACCGAAACCCTCAAAACTAAAACAACTCCCTTGAATCAATACGGCTCTGCCCTTTGACACAAACCTACCGAGGAATTCAGGCGATACTGTTTTACCCTTCCTTCGCCACTTCACCGTTTTTAACGCACAGCCAGGATCAAGCCCGCTCCTGCAAGCCGAGGTCCTCACCCCCTGTATTTTTATAAGCCACTCGAATAAAACAATTCCTAAAGCAAACCAGTGGGGGAAAACGGTTGGACAGCTGAGAATAAAGCGTTCAAGGTTAAAATCGCAAAGCTTGGATGATTATTAAAAAAAAA
>VXBH01005361.1:2037772-2062163 GCA_013400035.1 Rynchops niger | reverse complement strand
TTGTTTGGGGTGGGAAGGACAGCCCTGGGTTTCTACCCAGGCCCCCACACCTTCCGAAATGAGCCCAAAAGCAGCAGTGTAAGTGTTGTGATATTTTTAAAATAAGTGTGTGTAATGGACGGTGGGGTGGGATGAGGTGGTTTGCCTTCTGCTGCTGGGGAAACCTAATTCCACGGGACCCAAAGCAACGTGCGTCCTCGGTGCTAAATAAATCCTGGCCAGTGCTACAGCATTGGTGACACATGGGAGCCATACCCTGCAGTGAGTGGCTCTGCAAGCAGCATCTTCTGGTGCCACTGGCCAGGTCTGGGCTTCCCATGTGGCAGTGGCACCGTCCCGGCTTGCTCCTGTCCTCCCAGCCAAGACCCAACCCCGGGGTGCCCGAGCCTGGGGGCTCCCACGGGGCCATCACACCTGGGACCTGCTGTGGCTTCACTGAAATGCTCCCGGGGTCCCCCCTGTCCCACGCCTCAAAACACTGAGGCTGATTTCCAGTCTTGTGTTAAAGCCTTCCTTTTTGCTATCTGAACTCAGCAGTGTCTTAATTAACCTGTTAATATAATTAGCTCTTTTTATAATTAAATCCCCCGAGTTTTCCAAGAGGGGGAGCATGGCGGGGAGGGGGAGATCTGTGACCTGAGACCAGCAGGGGTGCAGAGCTGCGCAAACACAGCTGCATCGGGAGGCAGCGATGCCCCTGCACGGCTGCGTGGTGCCACAACTGCACCATTGCACGCTTGTGCGATGCCGCGGCTGCAAGGCGGCACAGTTGCATGATAGCAGTGTTACCAGACTGCGTGACAGTGCAGATGGATGACAGCTGGGTGGCAGGGTGGCAGAGTTGCAGGATGGCAGGGCTGCAGGGTGTCAAGGCTGTGTGACATCATGACTGCAGGGTGGCAGGGCTGCAGGGTGACATGGCTGCAGGATGTCTGGCTGCAGAGTGGTAGAGACACAGGATGGCAGGGCTGCAGGGTGGCACGGCTTCAGGGTGGCAGGGCTGCACAGTGACATGGCTGCAGGATGGCAGGTTGGCAGGGCTGCAAGGTGACACAGCAGCAGGGCTGCAGCATGGCACAACTGCAGGGTGGCAGGACTGCAGGGTGACATGGCTGCAGGGTGACAGAGCTGCAGGGTGGCAAGGTGGCAGAATAGGAAAACTGCAGAGTGGCAGGGTGGAAGGACTGCAGGGTGGCAGGGCTGCAGGGTGACCCGGCTGCACAGTGGCACGGCTGCATGGTGACAGGCCTGCAGGATGACACAGCAGCAGGACTGTAGGGTGGCAGGGCTGCAGGGTGGCAGGTTGGCAGGGCTGCAAGGTGACACAGCAGCAGGGCTGCAGCATGGCACAACTGCAGGGTGGCAGGGCTGCAGGGTGACACGGCTGCAGGGCAGCAGCAGGACGGGGCTTTGTGCCCTCTCGTGGCTGGTGCTCGGAGGCTGCGCTGGAGCTGCCTGGCGCATCCCGTACGGTAGCTTTTCAACGAGAGGAAATAACCACACGAGTGCGACTGGAGATCCCTTCCAATTCGCAACGCGAAGGTTCCCCAGGGAAAAACGAGGAGGAAAGATTATGACGAGGAAGTGAATCTGTTATCAGGAGCAGTCTGATAAATAAAAACCTATCCAAAATCTGCTGCGCGGCACTTGCCAGCTCTTGTTGGGTTTACGTAAGTGATTAGAAATAGGAACTGTTTCACTCCGGGCGAGAGCGGGTGGGAACTGCTCCAGCCCCTTGTTTGGGTTGAGGGGGGGGCTGTTGTTGTTGGAAAATGCCAATTTGTCAAAATGGAAACATTTGGCAAGGATATACCCATTTTGACAAATTTCTGTCAAAACACAGCCAGGGAGGCTCGGGAAAGGCAGGCAGGGGAGCGCAGCACACCGCAGCCACCCTCCTCATCCTCAGCACGGAAAGGATGCCCTGGGGGCACAGGGTTGGGGCTGCCCACGGTAGGCTGGTGCCAGCACCACCCCCACACCGTGAGTGCTGCCATGGCTCAGCGCTTGCTGCTGCTTGGGCACGGTCAGAGAAGCAGCACCTTTTTCTTTCTCACCCTGAAACTTGGGAAAAAGGCTTAAAACGTGACCTCTGGACTCACTGCTGGGGTCAGGCACCTGGCAGTGAGGAGGGGAAGCACCAAGCACCATGGGCACTTGGTCTGTGCCCAAGACTTCCCTGGCCCCATATTTGGATGAGCCGGTGGGTGGCCCTGCAGGAGGGTCCCCAGCTTCAGCCTTGACCCTACCGGACAAGGACCAGATCCCTGCCTTGGGGGCAGCTCAGGCAATTAAGGACAACAAGCACTCAGGTGCAATTTTTTAAACAAAATTCAGACATTTTCTTTGAAAAAAAGGAGTTCTGAAATGAGCAGCTCTGATTTTCCCCTTCCCCGTGGCAGGCAGCGGCTGCCGTCATGTTTCCGTGGCTGCCCAAGAAGGGCTGTGCGGGATGTAGGATGTGAACCCCAGCCAGCGGGGCCAGTGCCTGGAGCCTCTCTGATCCCCTGTCTGTGTCGTCTGCCACGTGTCTTCCCCCTTCGTTAGCACATCTTCATCTGCAGCTCTGATAACACAGCCTCTTGTGTTATCACAAAGCAAAGCTTTCCGAGAGTTTGGTGATCCTGTTGAAAGGTCTCCCACTGCAGTTGCTGGCCAGGACAGGGCTTGCCTTCCAGGGCAGGAGCAATACCACTGCGATGGGCATCGATGTGTTTGCACCAAGGAGCCGACGCCGGACAGGCAGCAAGGAGAGGAGCCAGTGCAGCCAGCACACCAGCCATGCTTGCTGGTCCTCCACACTGCACAGCAGGGAACGGTGTTTGGGGGGTTTATCCTTCCCCCTGGAGAGAGCGGGGAGAGGCACTGCCATACCCCAACACCTCAGCTTGCTCCCAAGGCTGGTGCACACCATGATCCCTGCCCTGGTTGGCTGCGTAAGCCCTAGCACCGGGGCTCTACACCCTTGGGTGGCACCTGTGGCTGCAGGCGGGGCTGGCAGCAGCAGCCCCACGGGTACCCCTGGGGCACAGCCGGTCCCCAGGGCCGCTCACAGCATGCAGGAGCCACCAGGCTGCTCTGGCAGAGGCAGATGAAAGTGTTTGGGGCTGTCACCGGCATTATGGATGGGCTGCGAGCACTGGCAGGGAGCGGCGCGCAGACACTGCGGATGTGGAGGAAGCCTCCATGTTTCCGACCCCTGATTGATGAGATGCAAGTGCCGGCTGCTTCACTTACTATATCACCGGTGCCTCAGCCTCCGACTGGGATGAGGGTGCTTTGAAGCCCAGAGACGATTGTCTCTGTCGAAAGACAAGAAGGGTCATTTTTCCCCCCAGGATCCCCCCTGACCTGGCTGACAGATTGGCAGCTCCCCAGGGGACTGGGGTCTCCAGCAGCTTGGGGTCCACTGGGCCACTGCACTCATGTGGAGGAAGATGCTCCGTGGAAGGGCTGGAGCGTGGCCAAAGGCACGTGCAATGGCTTCCAAAGGGAAGAAGTGAGACAAATCCGAGATGACCAGGAGCTTCCACAGTAGCGATGCCTGGTGCTGATGGGTGAGCAGCAAAAGGGGAAAATAAAGCAGCCAAGAGGCTTTAAGATGGCCAGTGCCAGTGCTGCCGGGCTTGCAGGAGGCACCACGAGTCACAAGCAGTGGCCCAGCCTGCAGGATGCTCAGCAATAGCGATGCTCCCTACAGGCAAAGACCCACCACCAGATTTGCAGTTTGCCTCAAGGCCACCTTTTGTTGGTGACAGGCTGGCCCGGCTGTCTGCGAGGGTCCCCGTGCTGCTGGGGGCTACCTGCCTGTGTGTCCCCCAGGGCTGGGGGTGGCCGGAGGCTGCCTCCTGCCCTACCAGCTTGTCTGGGCCAGTGGTGACATTAGCTCCCCCTCCAAACTGCCTGGGTGCTGCTGCTGCAGCAGTGTCCGAGGGGGTGAGCAGGGACCTCCAGGTGGGATGGGGACACGTGGGGAAGCACCGCTCTGGGGATGCGTCCTGGTCCTGCAGAGCCTGGGCCCTGCATCCCCACCTCGCTGGTGCAAGGCAGGCAGCTGGGGCTCTCCAGCCAGTGATGGTGGGGTGCAGCTTCCCAGCCGGGCTGCGGATGTCCCCTGCCACTCCAGGGGCTGCGGGTCAGAGGCTGGAGCCTGCCTTGGCAGATCTTGCAATAGAGCATCAGTTGGAAATGTCTGGTGAAGGTCTCAAAGGGCTGTGTGTCTGCACAGCGGCAAGAGCCCAATGCCAGACACGGTTGCACACATACATGTGGTTTGAATTGTCTTTTTTTGAGGGAGGGCTCCTCCAGCCAGGCACATTGCCCTCTCCTCTCCGAATGCAGGGCTGTACCTGCCAGCCTTCCTCGGGGTGGCTCAGCCCTGAAGGGAGGAGGCACTGGGACAGAGCGGGGTCTTGGGACAGCCATCCCCAAAACTCCCTGTGCCCCAATCCAGGGCTCACCCAGAGCGAGGGGTTCGCCAGCCCCACCACGGGCTGAAATCCTGGTCCCAGAGCAGGTGAGGTTCAAGCCCGATCCGGGACAACCAAGTGACAAACCCCACAAAGGGCCAAACAGAGCAACGTCAGTGTAGCACCGCGTGAGCTCAGTGCTCGCCTTGTCTGTCCTCTCCCCCACCCCAAAACCAGGGGGTCCGAGCAGGATGGGGCCCCGGATAACCAGCCGGCCACCCCAGCACCGCGACCCAACCTCTCCTCCAGAAACCTCCCCTCTGCCCCCGCAGCAGGCAGGCAGGAGCCGCAGCATGGGTGCTCTGGGATTTCCCAAAGTTTGTTATTACAAAGAGAGAAAGAAAAGGGCTCAAGGGATCAGCGGGGATGAAAAATGCTTTAGAAACACGGGGGATCATTTAACAGGTCACCTCCACAGTGGATTTTGCCAAGCTGATAAAGGCAAGCAAACTTATTAAGGCGCGCACAGCTTGATTCGAAACGGCTGCTCCCAAACAGCCAATTACTCCAGGCCGTTCAAATCCAATTAGGAAGGCTGTTTCCCTGATTACGCTGGTGTGTTTTACAAATACAGCACAACTCCTTGGGTTCAAAGAGCAATCCATAAAAGGGAGCGCGGTAAGAGGCGAGCCAGTGCCTGCAGCCAGGCGAGGCAAACACCATCCCCATCCCTGGGGATGCAGGTGTCCCTGTCTCCAAGGATGTGGGTACCATATGGGATGGGATGCCTGAGCCCCAGACATGGTGATGTTCGCTGGAAGAACAGCCCTGTGACTGTCCCTAAAGCAGCACAGCCCCCGAGTTGAGGAGAAAGGATCTCTGAACTGTGGTCCTCATCAGGACCTGGGCCCTGGGATCACCCAGATGCAGGATGCCACCAGGGTCTCTGTCAGTGCCACCCCTCTGTAGTCCCCTCCAGGATCTCAGCAAAGGCCACCCCTTGTCACCCAGCTCAGCTGGCTGGTGATGTTCACAAGCCTTTCCCCAGAGAGCTGGAAAGTTTTGAGGTTTACCTGCTGGGTATCGAAAAATTCTCAGTGTAACATTGCAGGGGGATTTGCCCTGATCCTGCCAGTGGGGAGAGGCAGGTTTTAGAGAGAGAAACCCAGATGGAACCGTCGAGGCTTTGCCCAAGCTCACCAGGGCCAGCAGAGCTGGGGTGGATACAAGCACAAAGGAGGAGAAAAGAATCGTGTCTCCCCTAATTGGAATCACGGGCGCTGCCGGGCAGCAGAGCCCATCACCTCTGGACCTGGGAGTTCTCATCACCTGGGGCAAAGGCGACACCAGCAAACTCATCACCTCGCTCACACAGAGGATGAAAAATTAACCCGCAAACTCCATCCTCAGTCCCAGAGGCTGAGCCGGGCTTGGTGGTGGGCGGGGGGGGAGAGGAAGGGCCATGGCCGGGGCCGAGCAGCAGCTCCAGCGCCTTCGTGGCCATCCAAACCCTCACCACAACCGCTCCAACGGGTTTGCTTCAAAATCTGGCGTGCGGCCACCTCTGGGGTGTAGCGCAGCCCCTGTTATTAAAATGTGTGACAGCAGCTCAAGATGGAAAGTGAAGTTGTACATTCTCCATCTGAAACTCCGGGAGGAATTTCAAGCAGGGGAATGCAATTTCCAGCCTGGAGGAGAGCCAGCAGCACCAGGGCGAGATTTTTCTTAATATGGTTTTGCAAAACTTGAACACAGAAAAATTGCCTGTAGCTGTAGCAATACCAGCGAGCTGGAGACAGCCCCGAGCGGGGAGGAGGCGAGGCGTTTGCACAACAAAAACACCCACCGACTCCAACGAGCCTGCTGTCCCCCCGCCACTGCCGGCACGATCGGACACCTTACCTCCCTGCTCCAGCCCGGTCTCCACTGGGATTTGGGGGCTGAGCCAGGTGGAAGCTGTGTGGACCAGGGCAAAGCCGCTCTCCCGCCCGTCTCGGGAAGGGAGTACCATCCCGGGATCGAGGGTTTCGGCAGGGGAATCAATGCCCCCAGCGTCGGGCGCTGGCAGCCCACTGCAAAACTCCCCACGGGACGGCAGGACACGGCTGCACAATGCAATACACCTTCCCGCAGCGGTGCAGGCAACCAAACTGCGACACCACACGTCACAGACGGCAAAAGCTGCTGCTGGCAGCGTGGAAGGGAGGACGTGGCTTTTCCCAGACCCTCAGCGCTTGCAATGTCTCCACTCCTTCCATCAGCCTGGGAGGAATGTGGGTTCAACAGCTCCTAACAGCATTTTGGGGCAGTGGTGGGGTCCCAGTAGAGTGGCAACCTCCCTGGCCAGGGGACCCCCAGCCGCCCCGCTGCCCTCCGCCGCCTGGCCAGCCCGGGGAGCGCTGCCTGCACACAGCAGCGCAGACACGGCTGGCTCCCGGCCAGCTGGAGTTACAAAAGGAGCCTCCCCCCTCCCCTGTTCCTGCTTTTGATTTAAATAATCCCAATAAGGGGATAAAGCAGCCAAAACCCACTGATTTTTTGAACGCTTCAACTTAAAAAATAATATACACAAAATGTGCGATTTTTATGAGAGTAGGCAGAGCTGCGGAGTATCAGACAGCCCTTCGCTAACCAAACCTCTGTCCCCAGGGCACCAGCTATTAACTCTGCCATCCAGAGCTCTCAGACATCCTCCCCACAGCATCCCAGCTCGGCCTTGGCCCCGCTTTCCCTCTCATTTCCCATGCAAGCACAAACTCGGGGCTGGCTGCAATTATTCCTTTATTGGTGCCCTCCTGGGCAAAGACGCAAGACTGACAATGGTTTCACATCATCCTGGGAGTGAAAAATTAGCAGGATGAGGAGGAAGCACAAAAGCAAAGGTGCTTTTTGCTTGTTTGTTTGTTTGTTCGTCCGTTCATTCAATTTGCTGTTACTCAGCATCTGGTCACATAGGTGTGTGGCAGCAGAGGGATTTCTTTACCCTGGTTATATGTACAGGGCAAGAAGGCCATTTCCAGCTGAGGAAGTCCCCTCTTGAAGAAGCCAGGCGATGCCACACAGCTGGACACTGAAACATCCCTGTTTCTTGGGCAGGGAGGGAGCAAGGTCTCAGGTCCCACCGTCAGCTCCTCGGTACCAGCCTCTCCGACACCCCTCGCGTCCCCTGCAGTTATTTCTGCATCTGCTACATCAATCTGGACAATGAGCGGTTGACTGACTGACCAGCCAGGGGTACTTGACAACTGTTTACCTGCTCTTTACAAGCTCAGTAACTCGGTGGAACCATAATTATATGTTCACTGCTGATCTCATTTAGAGTTAATTACATGCCAAATAGACATATCTCTAATGTGCTTGGAAGCATCCCCATAAAGGCTCTGAGCAGCCCATCAATACGTATGTGAACGCGAGTATTTGTTCTGTTGGTTGTTTCACCACCCAGTGCTTATTTGCAGGTCTAAATCAATAGCATCACCTCATTTAGGTCAGTGGAGGGGGAGATGCGGCATTAGTTCGGCTCTGAGGGAGGAGGTGAACGTAGGGGAACCTCTCCTGGCCACAGCGGGTGAGACCCGACCCATGGCAGAGACAGGGTCAGCCCCAAACCCACCAGATCTGGCAGCAACATGGCTAGGACGAGGCCAGTTTGGCAGATAAAATAGCATGTCACATTGAAGTTCCTCCTTTCTTTTTAAAAGTCCACCTACAGTAGCCTAGTATTAAGGATGCTGCATGGTTTAATCCCACTGTTTTTAGCCTAAAAGTGGAGCTGACTCCATTTGGGTCATTCTCCCATTGCATTTCCCCCCTGCTGCAGGGCTGGGGGCTGCCAGCTGCGCCAAAAGCACTGGGGAGCCTGGAAGTTGCACCGGGATGCTGCAAAATGATGGTGGCAAGGGAGGGATGCCATCCCCGAGCCCTCTCTCTCCAGCACTGCAGTGCTAAGCCCACCGGAGAGAGGGAGTCCAGCTGAGCTCTCCCATGCTCCATGCTGTAAAAGACAGGCGCAGCTTGTCACCTTGGAGCGCTGAGCTGGAGAATTAGATCCTAAATGCTCGCAAATATCAGCCGGTAAGCGCGCAGAGCTGTTCCCAATCAAGCAGTGGGCCAGCACAGCTGGGGCGCATCCTCCCCACTCGCTCGCAGCACGCTGGCTTCCCCCGAGTCCCAGCTGGCGAGCTCAACGCCATCGTGCCCAATCTCTGCGGGAACCAGCTTTTTTCAAGCAAATCGGTTTACAAGTTTCCTCTTTTTTTTTTTTTTTTTTTTTTCCTTCCCCCTGAAAAAAACCCAAAACCATTTGGGGATGGGGGGGCGTTTTGCTTGTTTGCCTTTAAAAAAAAAAAAAAATAATGTCACCAGGCGCAGATGGCCACATTTACGAGTCTATGGAGCTCTGGCATGCCCACTGCTAATTCCTCGCACAGGTGGGGGGTAGCTTTCATTTGGCTCTGGTTCAGCCAAATATTCGGTGGTCAAAGGGAGAGGAAGGTGTAGGATGGAGAATTGGAACATCTGGAGCAGAGCCAAACAACAACGAAAGGCAAAGCGAAGTTTTAAAGAAAATGTCTCAAATGGATGGAGGGGAAAAGCGGAGTTCAAAAGGCTCCCTGCTGCCAGCGAGGAGGGAGGCAGGCTCCCAAGTGTTCTTCTGTCAGGCATTTGTTTGGGTTTTGGAAATAAGAAAAAAAAAAAGTGTGGTGTTGAAGGAGGTGGCAAAACCACTGGGTTAAACCCTGGCCAGCTGCGCCCCCAGCAAAACCTGCTCCTCCGCTGCGGGCAACACGGATTCCAGAGCTTCATGTGATAAAACCTGAATTTCAGAAGTTTTACAGTAACCACAGAGGGATCAGAATGTGACTTTGGGTCAGAATCCTGACTTTTAGCCCCCACAAGATGCGGATGGCCCCACTCCTTGGGCCAGCCCGGAGCTCTCCCTGCATCCCGCGCTTGATGCTGGCTGTCCCCGGGCACGGGGCAGCGGCTGCAGGTGCCCCCAGCATCACACAGGCTCCATTTCCCAAGCAGCCCCGCCAACGGTATTTAAGTCATATATAGGGATAATGCATTTTCTTTGTCTGTTTTCATCGTCTATTCCAGTCTTAATTCTGCAAAATCCCTACGACAGCAAAATATTGCACCATTAAGAACAGCTAATGAACAGATAATGAATTGGGTAATGAACATAACGAGCTAATACTCTCATTCCCCCAAATAGTGGCATGCATCACGTGCGCTCATGAATTACAGCTGCTGAAATCGAAGCCCGAGCAGTCGGCAGGTCACTCCAGAGCCATGTGTGCTGAGCGCACCACGACACTGCTTTCCGGGTGAAAAACACCCACTTTCTGGCAAGACCTTGGGTCTCACCCAGGAGCAAGGAGAGGCGAGTGGAACGGAGCTGCAGGGAGCATCCCTGCCTGCTGGGACCTCCCACCGGTGCGAGGGCAGGGTCCATCCCCGGCTGCCATGCCTTGCCCAGCAGGGGAGGGTTGATCCCGCTCATCTCTCATCATCTGCGGTGCACATGCTGAAGCAATCAGCGGGGAAAGGCTGGAAGGCCTCCAAAAATGGGAGAGGGTGCAGGGTACGTTTGCCTTCCCGCAGCCCCGGGGCTGCAATACCTCCCGCACCAATAAACTGCAGGTGCTGGGGGATTGCGAGCACTTGCCCACGCACTTCAATAGCATTCGGATCCTGCCTCCCCAGCCCCTTCCCGGCTCACACACGGCAGGAAAAATTATTGTGGAAAAAAGCCCCATTTAGAGACAAAAGCCTCTGGGTGGTGAGGATCCCCTTTCCCGGGGACAGTAGGCATCTGGTTCCTATAGCGCAGGCACCCACATGTGCTGCGTGACCCCCAGGCCCCATTCCCTCCCCAAAAAGGCAGGTCAGCGCTTGCTGGCTCTGCGGGAAGGAGCCAGGGCTTTGTCTGGAGCCAGGCCGACGACAGGAGCTTTCAGGCAAATCACCCGGGCTCTGCCGTGTCTGGGAGAGATGGAGCCAGGACCGAAGCTGCCAGTAACCTGAGGCTGGTCAGCCTGGGAGCTCCACTCCAAAGGGAGAGCCACACCAGGGACCCTTGGACCGGCATCACTCCATGTGAGCTCGTGGTACCCACCAGCATCCCGTGCCTCAAAGGTTCATCCAAATATTTGAGTGTTTGTGCTCTAGGACTCTCCTGTCACTCCCCACATCATGGTCCCAAGCACATCCATGAGGGTCAGCTGCAAAGTGGCAAAAGCCCCCATCTCCGGCTCGTCCACCCAGGACCCTCCACCTCTTGCCAAACACATCCCAACAGCCCCTGCCCCCATGTGAACTTCACGGATAAACCCCCAGAGCCCCAAGGATAAGGGTAGAGCCAACAGCCCTCACTGGAGGGAGCATGGGAGCATCCCCACCAGCTCACTGGGCCACAGTCACACACCCCCCGCCCGGGTCTCCCCCATCACCGGAGCCAACTTCTGAGCACAGATAAAAACAACAAGAAAGCCTATAAATCTAAAATGCTGGGAATAGGTTTTAAGATCACACCTTGGAGGTGAAGCTCAGACAGATGCCAGTCCATACCACACATCCCTCCTGTGCCGGGGCTCGAGTCCACGCAGCAGTACCAGGAGGGGACCAGAGCAGCTTGGGATGGGGGACCAGAGCATTCTCCAGGCACCTCCTCATGCTGGGCTTCTCGTGCAGCCAGACTTTTGCATCCCAGGCTGCCAGGATGATGCCAAGAGCAGGACAGATGACAAGTCAATGGCAGCTGGGGGAGCTCAGGCACAGGGGCTGGCTGCCATAGCCCACCCCCCACCCCAACATGCACACGTCTGGGATGAGTCTGCTGGCTCTGCCCTGGCTGTGCCTTCCAGGGCATCCCTGCATCCCTCTCCCTCGCGCCATCCCCACCTCGAGCTCCCACGGCTGTCAGAGCTCCTCGGAGCATCCTCTGCCTCCCCGAAACAGCCAGGGCTGCACAATGGGGTGCCAGGGGACACTTTGGTGCTGGGAGCCCCAGTGGTGCTCACCCACCCCATGCAGCACCAGGCACAGGGCCAGGAATTGGGGCTGGCCCCCCCAGCCCCTCTCCCACTGTCCCCTACAGCAGGACCAGCCTGCGGGACCCGCCATCCCGGGGCTCATGTGAATGCCCCGTGGTCATTTTTAACCTCAGATCTCTGGCATTATTAATAACATACATGTGGGTCTCGCTTCCCCTATGGGATAACATCTGGGGGATATTCATCACGGCCACCGCAGGCCGCAGCCCCCCGCTCTCCCCGCGGAGCAGGATGGGTCACATCTGAGCACCGAGCCGCTTGATGTGGAGTCATTAGCATGCACAGACTTCCAGCCCAATTACTTGACAGATGAAATCAAGATCCGTTGGCCTTATTGTTTGCATCTGGAGCACTGCATCCGCGCATACACACTCCTCCTGCCTCCTCCTCCTCCCCAGCCCAGCCCTGGCTGCACCAGCGTTGGCTTCATCTGGATGTCGTTTACCATGGCTTGGCGTATGGGAACGTAGCAAACACACCATAATAAAATTAGTCCTACAAAACAGCAATTATCCACAGCACCTTCAGAGGGGAAAAGGCGCACCATTTCCCAACCCTGCTTTCTCTGCCTGTTTGTGGGGAAGAAGACCCCACTGTTTTTTCCTCCCATGAGCAGCTCTCACAGGAGAAGGTTTCCTCTCCCAGCGAGCACGAAGCAAAGCCCAGGTGGATCACACCACAATCTGTTCACAGTTCCAGTTTTGCAGCCAAGCTGCTGCCGTTCTACCCACCGATTTTACACAAAGGAACAATTATGCTTCATTTCTACCCATTAACACATTCGACAGCGCCGAGCTTGCTTAAGGAGGAAAGAAAAAAAAAAAAAAGTTGCGTCAGAAATACTTGAGGCACTGAAGTCAGCACGCAGGTGTCGGGGCTGAGACAGTGCCCGGCAGCGTGCCAGCGCCAGCCCAAGCAAAAAGCACCTAATCCTGGCGATTACAGCCCATAAAGGGATGCGTGGGGATGGGGCTCACACACCAACACAACCCAGGTAGCACCGGCCGGGTTGGGCTTTGCCCCAAAGCCTCTGCCGGAGCTGTTAGTTAGGGGAGAGGAGCTTAATTCTTGCCACATGTCTCCCACAGTGCTTTGCTCCTCTTGAGGAGCTGGTGCTTCACCGGGGTCTCTGCTCCACTGCAGGACGGGAATGTGGGATGTCTCCAGAGGAAGCCTCAAGTCTTCCTGAGCCATCACTGGGGAAGCAGAGAGGATCGGCCGTGGGCAGAGATGGCCCTGGCTGCTGCAGGGACATCATCCCCACTTGGCATTGTCCCCAGTGCAGAGGTGCTGGTGCCCCCGTGGCGGCTCACCCGGCATGCAGGAAGGTGCCCATCCAGCCCCATGGCCAGCACAGAGCCATAGAGACCAGGGGCTGCCTCAGAGGCAGGCACCGAGCGCCAGAAAGTATTTGGGTTTCTTTTTTCCCCTGTAACCCATCTGTCCTTAATTTCTTTGGGGGTTTCACTCCAAATTCTTCGGATTCTATGGCAAATGCTTTGCAGTCGTCGATTCAGCTCGCCTCAGCGGCTGCCCAGCTCAGGGCTGCCTGGAACCAGAGCAGAGGGAAGGGAAAATGACAACCCCGCAAATTCACCAACATTCAAATAACCCACATTCAACTAGCATCAGCAACACAGAGGTGGTGAGAGCCTTTACTGGGGGCTGTGCCAGCCCGTCCCTCCGTGCAGCAGGAGAGAACGATAGATTTTGTGGCCGGGGACACCAAACTGTGCACCAGCCCCGGTTCCAGCCTGTGTCTCTCCATTGCTACGTGCTGTGCTCCAGTCCCGAGCTCTGGCGCATTTTTGCCAACACCTGGACCAAGTGGTGCCAGTCCTGCCCGGACATCCCTTCCCTTCTTGCAGACCGCAGCCCCGGGAGGCCCAAGCCCGCCTTGCCAGAGCTCTGGTGGGAGGTGTTTCCGTTTGCTCCTGTCATTTGTAGCAACGAATTACTTGTTTTGCCCTAATTTTGCAATTACAAGATGGTAGCTCTGGGCTACAAGCAAATGCAAATGTCTCAGGCTGGGGAGCAAAGCCGTGTCATGCACCCATCCCGACACGGAGCAGCAGCGCGGGATGACGTACACTGCAGTCACCGCTAATTAGCCGCTAATTTTACAGACTTCTTTATGGTTTGCAGTCATTTAACCTTTCCCATGGGCTGGAGCCCTGCAGCCAGAGCTCTCTCCCAGTGGGCACCAGGACGGCTCTGCGGCGGCTCCCCAGGGAGAGCGGGGCGGCAGTGCCGGCGGCGGAGCAGGACCACTGGCGCCAGACACAGCCCCATCCCAGGATGCTGGGGACAGCCTGGGAAGCATCAGGAGGCACTCACAACCTGGCTGAGGCTGAGCTCGGGGTGCTCACAGCTCCCTTTGGGTACTCCCACCTCCCCAGGATGCCGGGATCTGAAATATCTTTCCCCTGCTGCCATGCAAAGCAGAAATTCAGACCCTGCATGATACTGGGGAAAAATAATCCTGCTCCAACAGGAGCGCAAGCCCACATTTAAGTTCAGTTTAGGCCCAGTTTTGGAGATTCAAGCAGTGCCTTGGTTTGACATGGGCTGTCTGCGAGAGCACATTTCCTCCCCGCAGCCTACATCCAAGCCATGGGTTTGGTAAGTATCAGGATACTGTGTTGGCCTCAAATGGAGAAATTAAACAAATACCTTGCATATTTTGGTGATTCACGCACGTGAGCAGCTGTAATTGAAGACACGATCTGTCTCGCCCTTCAGCATGTATTGGCAAATTACAGCCCCGTGTTATTTCCCTGAGTTTAACCTGCATCGAGGCAGAGGGGTTCATCTCGCGTTTGCCCCTCGCAGGGAGCCCAGCTCCCAACGAATCCCTCAGAAACAAGAAACGCTCCCAGTTTATCTTTGCCCATTGTGTAAACCCTCGTTCCGAGAAAGCCCAGCACACGCGTGGCTGCCCCTGCATGTCTGGTGCTGCCTGGTGCTCAGCGCAGCCGGGATGCGCTGCCACGGGAAGCCTGGGTATGCTGGGATATGTGACCACTGGGTTTTTCTTTTCCCCCCACAAATATCATACCTCCAGGGTAACCTGGAACAAGGCAAACAGCAAAAAAACCCCCACCAAACTCAGCAAACCACGGCCCCAGCCTGTCTACAAAGCACAGGAGCCCCAGCAGCATCCCAGCTTTGCAAGGAGCCTCCTTCACACCAGGGAACCCAAGGGCTTGGGGATACATCTTGTAGGGAGGCTGGGTGGCACTGACCACCATGGTCCGGAGGGAAATCCCCTCGCAAAAGAGCCCAAGGGACCACAGCAGCCGCCTTCCCATGGAAAACCCATCTGAGAGCTGCAGCCCACCCTTCTAATGCCTCCCCTGGGAGCCCATCACCATCCACGAGGGTCCCACCGGGGACAGACACCAGCTTTGGTAATACGGTTTCCCAGCAAAGACCTGCTTGGGCTCACAGCTGTCCAGAAGACTCATGCACCCACAAAACAGGGTGCTCATTAGGGGCTGTGGGTGTATTCAGGGCAGGGGGTGCAGGGTCCCTGCTGACCAGCACCCCCATGATCCACCACCCAGACTGGGGACTCTGCACTGCAGCTCCCACCCCGCAGCCAACGTCTCACCCTGGTGTTTATTAGCATTTATGCGACATCTATTGTTCAGTTTTTTAAATACACAATAAAGCACAGAAGATGAGGATGCAGCCCAGGGTTGGTGTTCAAGTCAGGTCCCAGGGCTTTGCTGGGTTCAGCTGAAGCCCTCACAGGGCTCTGGAGGGTTTTGGGGTCGCATCCACTCACCGAATGGGGCTCTTGGGAGGAGGGTTTGCTCCTGTTGACTCCATCAATCTCTGCCTGCAGAGTTTCGGGGTTACAGCATTGACGGAGAGCCCTAAGCAGCCTCTGCCCCCAACTGCAGCCCAGTCCAACACAGGAGGGGGCATGACTGGCTGCTCCCTCCTTTGAGCCCTGCTCTGGGCAATGCCTGAGCCAGGTGGAGCAACTCAGCCCCATCAGTGTCCCCAGAGCCAGCCCCATCAGCTGTGCAGGCAGGATCAGGCCCACAGTGTCCCATTTCTCATCCCCCAGGTACCAGACAACCCAGAAGGTTCAAAAACTCTTTGAGCACTTAACCCGCTTTCTCTCGGTTACTGTTTCCATCTGAGCACCGCCGGAGCCAGAGCAGCACAGGCAGCTGGTCCCCGCCAGTATCCCCTGCATCCCGCTGAAGTGTCCATGCCCGGTTGTTTCCATCCCTCTGCTGTGCTCGCGCTGGAGAGGAAAAGCGGACAATCCCCAGTGTTGCATCTTAGGAGCCATCAGTTAAATGAGCTCTTTTAATTAAGTGCAATCTAAGTTATGCGGCAATGTCAGGACAGGTGATAGAAAACACTCCCCTTGGCCCAGCCAGCGGAGAAGGGTGTATTTCATGAGCTTCGTTAGCCCGTGACCCGTCACGGACCTCGCCCCACGTGCGTGCTCATGCACGCTCGCACTGACGTGGCACCCACAAACTCTGCTCGCTTCAAGCCCGACTTCCCGGGAGAAGAACAGGCCACCCCTTTTCTGTCCCGTGGTCTGGACAGGAATGGTTAGCTCGTCCGGACAGACGGCAGGGAGCCACGCCATGTCCCCGCGCCCGGACGGATGGACACGGGACACAGCAGCACTTCCCACCCACCCTGAGCATTTCCTGAGCATCACATCCCCGTCAGAGCCTCGATGCTTAGCCCACCAGAGCCAGCAGCTTAAATTAATCTGAGATTAACTAGTTTGATCTCTTACTTTGAATTTTATGCACACGAGTTTTTTGGTGTTTTTTTTTTTTTTTTAAAGCGCAGAGAAGTTAATTTCCAGCAGAGCTGTCGTGCTGCTGGCAGGCACAGCCACCGCCATAAAATACCAGCCCCGATTTAAGACGTCAGAGGGGAACAAAGATAGACTGTGATGCAGAAAAGATGCACGCATTTAAAATAATCTCTAAAGAATGCAGCGCAGCCCTGAAGACACATGTCTCCAGCGTCTCTCCCAAGCTGATCTTTTCCTCTTTAAATAGACTGCGCTGCTTATTCCCTCCCGGTGGCTTTCCACTCTTTATTTTGCATGTAATAACGACGCAGTTCAAAACCATCGTCTCCTCCTGGTCCCTCCGGGAAGCCCCTCGCCGGGTTCCACTTGCCATGGGCAGAGCCAAGCGTGCGGGCTCCTCGGAGGTGGCCTCCATGCCACCACTGCGGAGCACCCAGAGCGAGAGCCCGCAGCCCCGAAGAAAAACGTGGGGTTTGCAGAAATTCTTGGCAGCCCTCCCACAGCTTCCCTACTCCTGAAATTAAAGGATCAAGCCACAGCAACCCCTCCATCTAAATTAAAACGAGCTATATTTACTGTTCATGCTAATTGAATTATATTAACTCTGAGCTGGATGATAAGTAGAGCCGTCCCATACAGTTCCTGGTCTTAATATGTTTAGCGTTCAGACAAAAGCACACCAGTGTGGTGTTGTGTTCAAAGCAGAGGAATTTGGTCTTGGGCTGTTTTCATCCTGCCCTGACAAGGCTGGTCAGGAAACTCAGAGGGGTTTTGGGGGCTGCGGTGCGGAAGCAGCCTTTCTTCCTCCATCACTGGGGAGTGGAATCCCTGCCGGGGCGGCATCGGTGTTGCCGTATGGTGATGGCAGCACCGAGACGGGCTCAGGGAGATGCCAGTGACACATAAGCACCGAGCAGAGGGTGGTACCAGGGACAAGAGTGGCTTCTCCCCCTGATCCATATCCCCCCAACTCTGCAGGGCTCCTGTAGCGCAGGATTCAGCTCATCCTCTTTCTGCTGCAGGATCCGGTCCCTGCGGTGCCGTCCCCACTGTCCCCATGCTGGCGGATGCAGGGCCAGGTAGGACTCAGGGAGGTGCACACCCTGCACCACCCACCCAAACCTGGGGCTGAGCACCATGAGGCGACAGGACAGAGATATTGGTGGAGAAGGAGAACATGCCAGCAGTCCTAACCACGTCGAGATAAACTTAATTCAAAAAAGTCTGCCAGGAGGCTTCAATAAGACCAAAGGACCCTGCCAAGAGTCACACTTCCTATATTAAAGTGTGTAAAAGCTGGACATGTAAGACATGAAGAAAGCACTGTCAGGGTAGGCCAGTGCCAGCCAGCAAATATATAACAGTGGAAACATTAAATATTAATCACTGGCGCATAAAACAATAGGAAAAACCTGCCTTTTGAGGCAGCCATCAATCCTCACTCAGCAGGGAACATCAAGAGATGCTAATACCATACAGGTTCTACTTAAACATTTGCCTTCCTTAATGCTCACGCAAGAAGCATTTGCTTTGAAGTTGAAAATAGACTGTAAATGTCTCTTGTGTGAGATGAAACATGATAAGACATGAAACCAGGAGGCTAAACTGTAGTTAATCACGGTGGTTTTACAAGCAACAAATCATTATTGTAGACAGTAAAGTGTATCGCTTAAAAGCATGCTCCACGAGGCTCAGCAGAGAGGAGAGCCCCGGCCGGGCATCACCTGCCACCGGTGGGTTTTCGGGTTGTGGCTCGTGGGGGTGGCCACAGGAGCAGCCGTGATGCTGGACTGGTGCTCGTGCAGGGTTGGACTGATGCTCTCAGGGCTGGAGCGATGCCGGCGCAGCCCAGAGTAGCTTTCGCCGGCAGCGCCTTTCCTGGGAACCATAAGGGCAGTGAGTGTGTTTTGGGGATGGTTCATCCATCTCCACGCCTGGGCGCAGGGAGGGCAGGAGTTGCTGTGTGCATCCCTGTGCCGGCACCGCCGTTTCGGAGGCTGGCACCCACGGCGTGGGATGGGGGTGATTCGTCCCACCCTGGGCAGACTCTGGGAGATCCTTGCGGGGAAGCCACCCTCGAAAACTTGGGATGCGCTCGTGCTGAGGAGGGAGCCCGTGGTGGACTCGGCTCTTTGGGCAGGGGAAGGGCAGCGCCGCTGTCAGCCCACGCCGTGTCCCGGCTGCCGAGCGCAGCAGCGTGTCTGCAGGGCAGCACGCACAGCCGGCCCGGGACAGGTATCTCCCACGTCAAAAATGAAGTTGATAATTAGAAGTGATGTGCACTTGGGAGCGTGAGATAAGACCCCAAAGCAAGTATATAAGTATGACTGATTAACAAATAAACCCTCCCTAATTGCCTTAAAAAGTCGGATCTCAACAGC
The DNA here is from genome assembly GCA_013400035.1 of Rynchops niger. Taxonomy (NCBI): domain Eukaryota; kingdom Metazoa; phylum Chordata; class Aves; order Charadriiformes; family Laridae; genus Rynchops; species Rynchops niger. Next base: position 2,043,514 of record VXBH01005361.1, on the reverse strand, counting down.
CGGGGAAGGAAAAAGAAAGAAAGATTTAAATTTTCCTTGGGCTAAACATTTTTCCGGCCCGCTCAGACTCGCTCTGAATGTTTCCAGTCATTATCTCCCTAATTAACGCACACCACAAACCGAAAACAAATTTCCCCATCTCGTGGCTCTGGGAGGTTCAGACGGATTAAGCAAACCTCGGGAACGAGATCAGCAGTTGCCCGGTGAGCGGCGTCTCGGGGTGGGAGGCAGCTCGGAACAGGGAGACATGAAGTTATTATCGGTGAATGAAGTGGAATAAGCCTTTAATTTTCTCCAGCTGCTGCTGGATGTGCGGAGGGACAGGTGAGCTCCCCGGGACGGAGCGGCGAGCCGGGCAGTGGGGAGGCACCTCGCCTCCTGACAGCCTGCCACATCTCAGGGAAATCAGGGGTTTCTGTAGGGGTTTCTTAATTACCATCACTTTATTTTCTGTAATTGATACAAACCCAGCTCTGGCCCTTATTGCATTTTTCACAGCCCCAAAAGAAATTCAGAAAATCCGTTTTAAGCAAACGGATGCTCCAGAGCATCCTGGTGCAGCTCAGGGTCGTGGCTCAGGCTAAAGGTGCCCGTTTGCCGGGACCAGACTGTGCAAGGGCACCCAAATTGGGTCGCGCTCCCTGCCCCAAGGGATGCCACAATATGCGAAACCCTCAAAAGCGCTGCTTTGTGGTCTTGGTGCATATTTACAGGCAGAGGCACCCTCCTGGCCACAGCATGCCATCCTGCCCCCAGAGCTGCCAGCATGGGGGAGCCCGCAGGCTTAGCTGGGGTGGGAAAAACTGTTGATCAAAGCGTAAAATTAAATAAAACCCACAAACAAAAAAGAAGGAGACATCCCCTCGAGGCCGGGCAGTCCACTTGCAATATAAGTGAAAATTTCAGGTAAAAGCAGCCGGGTGCAGGCAGAGGGCTGTCCGACCAGCCAGCTCGCTCCTACGGAGGCGCTGGCTCCAAGGAATAATGTTAATTAGAGCTTCCTAATGCCTTCAGGTCATTTTCTTTTTCCTTGCGTAACGTAATTTCTATAGGTCTTGTCATCTTTATTAGGAGAATTAATCTAAATCTCACTGTGCTCTGGCTTCTTTGCCGTCCACCGGAGCCATCCCGAGGAGGGTCAAAGAGGCAGGTCCTCTTCGTGGCATGCAAATAAAAAAATTAAAAAATTAAAAAGGGAGGTCAACTGGAGGCTATGGCAGAGGAAATTGATGATTTTTTAAACAACCAGGGAAGTTTGCGTTGGCCTGGTAACGTAATTCAATTTCTGTCATTAAACCCGCATTGCTGATGTGGGGCCGCTTTTACCCAACTAAGCAAAATCCTCTTGTTAAGCCAGAATTGTCATTAGCGTAATAATAAAATGAGGATGAATGGCAGAGGGGAAGGACTGGCCGCAGCCCATGGAGGTGATGGGGATGCCCGGTGCCACCAAGTGGGGCAAGGGCAGAGCAGGTTTCCTCCCATCCGGAGCACCCGCAGCAGTCCGGGGAAGGATGAGGGACCCCACGGGATGGCTGGGGATTCTCAGGGGAGCTGGGAAGGGGCGTCTGCCCTCAGGGTTGCATCCTGCACCCTCAACACCAGCCAGAATCCCTGCTGGCACCAGCGGCTCCAGACAGATATCCAGGAAAATGTCCCATCCCTATTTAAACCATCTTGAGGTGGGGTTTTTTTTTTGGCTCCGGGTAATTTCCCTTCTCGCTGCTGCAAGGGTGGATGTACAGGAAGGCGAAGCCACGGCCGTGCCCACCCCAGCCTCGTCCTTCCCCCCCCGCAGCGCTTGGGAAAGGGTTAGGAAAAGCACTTGCACCCTCCGGTGCCTGCGTCCACGAACTGCAAGGCAGCGTAGAAGCATGGCTGGGTCCGCCGGGGCCGGGCAGCCCACCAGCAGGAAGAATCATCTCCCTCCCTTCACCTCTGGCACTCCCGGGGAGGTTTCCTTCCACTGCAGCATCCCAGGGGAAACCATACGAAAAAAACCTTCCTGGCCAGTGGGGTGGGCGAGGGGCAGCGAGGCAGGTGGTGGCCCAAGGATGGACAGTCCTGTGGTGCTCCAGGGTGGGAAGCCAAGGGGCAGCTCCTGCCCTCCCGGGCTCGCGTGGAGGTCACCAGGTCCAGGGCAAAGCAGCAGATCAGGGCATTAATCAGTCGAAAAGCAGCTTGAACCTTCAAGCTGAAACCTGCTTAGTAATTAGAGCCGGAGGTCAACCCATGCACGGGAAGGTGACGAGGGCAATGCCATGGGGCACGGAGCCAGCGGCAGCACAGGAGGGAGACATGGCACCGGCTCCTGCGCTCCAGAGCAGACTTTACCCCCTTGGAGGAGGGAACTGCCGTCTGGCAAAGTCCAACTCGAGTCTCCAACCTCCATGAACCCAGCATCCAACTCTGGTGGGGTGAAGAGACCTCTGCGAGGCAGAGGGGGCTGTAGCTTATAGTCCTGCAGGCAGCTTTGTGCGGGGAAACTATCGTGAGACAGCGCTAAATCCCATATCCCCTCTGCCCAGAATATCCTGCCAGCCCAGAAGGTACCCAGAACACACTATGAAACAAGATAAAATCAGCTTCAGTTGGGCAAAAATGCTAACTGGAGTGAAAAGGAAACCTTCCCCAGTTAAAATTGTGACCCTGGGAATGCCCAAAGGCCTCCAATGCATCAACATCCCTCTTTCACACAGCAAAACCTGGGGTAGCGGTAAGAGATACAGGGTAAAACCACACACCTCGACCTCAGGCCAACCGCTTGGGTGGTGAGACCTCACTGGATGCAGGACACCGTGTGTCCGCACTGAGGGATGCGGGTCCGTGGCTGGAGATGGACACACCAGATGAAATCTCTCAGCTTTCTGACCAGGGCTTTGGAGCCACAGAAACCTGCCCTGCATCCGTACCTGCATTTGTACTTGCCTGGCACGCATCCCACCACTGGGGCAGCCTCCCCATCCTTGCATCCAAAACTGGGAAAACCAAGCAGAGGAGGAATCCCAGGACAGATGCACCAAGGTGCCATCAAAAATTTTTATTTTTTCAAAAAAAGAGGCTATTTCTCCAACACGGTGAATCAGTGCTTTATTTTCAGTACTGAAAGAGGTACCAGACCAGCAGTGAGCTCCAGGTAATGAGCTGGCACATTGCACTTTTTATTGGTGCCCTCGTAACGGTGGGGTTGAGGCAAAACGCGGGTGGAGAAAAGCCTCTCAGGTGCCCTGAGCGCAGCTGCACCGTAACGGCACCGGCAGGACTGCCTCACCAAGCCACCCGCGCATCGCACTGGAGTCACGCCACCAGACCCATCGGTCAGCAAAAGGTTTTAACCGTCTTCAAAAATCCTTGAGTACTGATTTCAAAGAGGATTTGGTTTCTGGGTAGGGAGGGAAGGCCACGAACCAGATGCTGAGTTAAGGAGAAATCAGTGTCACAGCCCTTCTAAGCACAAAGGGAACGCAGACGTGATTCCTAAAGCCTGAGGTGTGCAAAAGTGTATCCCGTGAGCCTGACGCTGGCCTCCCTCGCACCAGCGTACAGCAAAGAGGAACCGTTAGTGCCCCTGGAGTTTATAGCACAGTGATAAATCTGGTGTAAGGCCAAGTCAGAATCAAGCCCAGAGGATACGGGAAACCTATAACTGTGTGCAAGATGGGTGGAAGGGGAAAATACCTGGATGCTGTCAGGCGGGATCATAAAATCATCCTTGCCCTAGCACCCTGGAAGGGTTTATATAGGACAATTCATACCATGATCCCAGACCAGAATAGCACCAGAGATTAACCCAGACTCTGACCTCAGCTAATCCAGCGTTACTCCCTTGAAATGCCAACAGAGTGACTCTGGATTGCATCGGTGTCAGGGCAGAACACCCCCCCCGCCCCAGGGCTGTGATCTGGAGAGTGTCCTGGCTCGGCTGAAGTCAACAGCAAAACCGCCGCAGAGCCCAGCAGAGGCAGGACCGCAGGCACGCGTGCTGCTGTAATGGGCAAAGCCACAAGGACCCAGTAGCAGCTGCTACCGGCAGAGGCGAGGGTGCTGGGGAGAAGAGACGGCTGGGGAGGGGAAAGGGGGGGTAAAATGAAGAGCCGCATCCTTTGCATCACCCCAATTGGTGTGAAACACCCTCAGGCGCAGGTGACACAACCCAGCAAGTGCAGAGCTTCAGCAACCCCCTTTTCCCCTCCCGGCATCCCAAATCGGAACAGCCCTGAGAGGGAACCGGCCCCGGGGAAACCAGGAGCTTCTTCAGGGTTTCTCTTGCTCCTGGTGCCCCCTTGACCAGACGGTGCACCCCAAGGTGTGACAGCAGGATCAGCCCAAGAGCAACTTGCCAAGTAGAACAGCTCGCTTACTTCTCCTTCAGGTCCTGGTCTGCTTTGCCTAAAAGAGGGGGAGAAAAAAAAGATCAGGGCTCGCGTTTCTTGCTCCAGAACCCCCAGCCCCTTTTATATGGTTATTTTGCTGTATGCAGCTAACATCTCACAACGATCCCAGCCCACCAAGTGGAAGAGCAAGTCGTGGCCGGGGTGCTGCCCTGAACTTGGCCTCCCAAAGCCTTTTACTGACTCGGGGGAAGCAAACAGCATGATAACCACCACGGCAAGAAGCCCTGCCCTTCCCCACAGCTCCACTCCCTACCCATAGGGCAGCTGCAATATTCAGACTTCCCCGAGGAGTGAACCAGCAAACTCTCCCAGCCCTGTTTCTGCCCCAGCAGGAGCTCCCAGTCCTTGCTTCTGCACCACCAGCAGGAACCCCCCAGTGCTCAGACACCCCTCGGACAGGTGGAGACCTGCGGCCACATCCAGGAGCTCCAGCACGCTCCGCATTTCACCGTGGGAGGTCAGAGAGCCTCCACTGAGCCGCCGGCCGCGCGGACTGATGCACATGAGATTTATTTAGGATGCGAGTGGCTCCTTGGCTTATCTGAATGGCCAGTTACGCCCTGCTGAAAGCAGCGCATCGCATGCAGCATGGCCGGGCTATCAGCAGCTTCCCCCAAAAATAACTGCGTGGGCTGAAACAGCTGCCAAGCCACAGCCTTTACCTTTCGGGACGAACTTCAGCGAGCTGCTAAATATTCAGAAGCGGGATTGCCCCCTCTTTGGCCCATCGTTGAGGAACTCGTGGCCAAGCCCGTTGCCACACTTGCCACAAGACACCTAGAAATGCAAGGAGAGGGTTCGACAGCAAGTGGCCTTTCTCAGCAGACGGGCTCATGAAAAAAAAAGCCCGTAGAGTTGGGGTTTTTTGCTGATTCCCAAGGGTTTGGGAATTGTCACCTTTAAAGCCCCCGGCCGTTCCTTGCGCTTGGCCACACTGTCCTCGTGGATTGTCTCGGTGAAGGCTGGCCACGGGGATGAGTGCTCATACTTTGCACGGCTGGAAAAGAGCTCATGGCCGCACTTGGCACAGACGTAGATGCCTGGGGAGGGTGGCAGAAGAGGGGTCAGTGCTTGGGGGGGCAGCCTCCCGGCCCCACTCCCCGGCCAGCTCCCAGCAGCGATTGCCAGTGACTGGGGGGGTAGCAGTGGGGACATGACAGCAGGGTGACACGAGGACCCTCACACACGCTGGACTTTGCCCACCCGGGCCACTGCCTGCGGCTGCTGCCGGACCCCCAGGGCCAGGCAGGCGAGCGGGAGCTTTTGGGACATGGGGCAGGACCCACAACCCCTGTAGGGTCTCCTCTACCGGATGGCTCCCCTCCAAGCCAACCCCTACTGGGACCCC
>VXBH01005361.1:2003620-2037682 GCA_013400035.1 Rynchops niger | reverse complement strand
CCCCCCGCCCTCCGCCGTGAGAAACGCCGGACCCCGCAGGTCCCGCCCGCCGGGTGAGGAGGGGGTGGCGGGGGCAGCCCCGCGGGGGGCCGCGGGGCGGTGCGGAGCTGCGAGGGGCGGAGCGGGGACCCGGCACGGTCCTGCGGATGCTCCGGCATCGCCGAGTGGAGCGGGGCCAGCTCCAGACCGGCCCCCATCATTCACACCCGACACCGGCACCAGGACGGACCCTCCGCCGCCAGCACCGGCACCGGCTCCGCTCCCCCGCTCCCTCCTCTCCTGTCACCGGCATCAGCCCTTGGATCCCGGCACCGGGACCTGCCGGCCTCCTTCAGCGCCGGCACAGGTTCTTCCATCCCGGCACCGACACCGCTCTTCTCCCGGCACCGGGACAGACCCTCCTCTCCTCCTCCCCCTGGCACGGGGACCGGTCCGTCTCCCCGGCGGTACCGGGGCTGCTCGATCTTCTCCAGCATCAGGACCGACCCTTCCCCGGCGGCACCGGGACCTCCCGTCTGTCCCAGGTACCGGTGCTGCGGGAGCGGGGAACTCGCGGGGAGGGGGCCGGGGCACCCCGGGCCCCCCCAGCGGCGCTGGGTGGTGGAGGTTGGGCAGCTCTTGGGACGAACAGGGGGTTCCCCCCCCCGCGCACACACCAGGGTCTCAGCGGATGGGGTGCGGGCGCAGGCTCAGCGGGTACCACCCCATCCCGCCACCCCAGGAACGCAGAGCCAGGGGTCACCCGTGGGGACCCTCCCCACGGAGGCCAGCGCGGGGAGGCGATGCAGGATCTGAGCTGTGTCCCTCCGTGGGGTGCGTGGGGCTCCCGGAGAAGGAGGAGGCAGCAGCCCAGCATGCGGCAAGGTAAGGGCTTTGAAGGTGAACTGCAGGCAGCCAGCTCCTTGGCAGGCTCCAGGACGTGATGAGCTGCGTGCGGCTTCCTTTTCCTTCCCAAAAACCTGGCACCACGAGTTTCTTCTTCCCTAGTTTTATCTGAGGACCCTTGGTGCAAGAACAAAAATGCCAGAGTCCTTCAGATGGAAGCTGGGGACTGTCCTGAGGAGCCATCCCTGTTGCCGGCTCCCTGCAGCCCACAGCAAAGCTCTTAGATGGGTCCTTGCCCCTAATGCCAATGGACGTGTCCATCAGCCAGGAGCTCATCCCGGGGCTGTGCACGGTGTGGAAATCCCTACGTGGGGCGAGCGCTGGTGGTGCTCCTGCCCGCTGGATGCTGCCGGCTTGAATTAGGTCAGGCTTTCATCTCGGGGAGGCTCAGCTCCCCGCTCCAGCCCTGGGGATTGATGATTTGTGGCAGGCACCCGGGCAGGGGGAGGAAGGGGCTCTCGCTGCAGCACCAAGGGATGGTGGGGAGATGAGGACGTGCCGTGTCACAGCACGGAGAACAGGTGACGTGCTGTTTTGACAGCACCTTCCCTATGATCCATGGAGATCAGAGGAGCGGGGTGTTGGGAAAGGCTCCAAATAGACTCAAGGGACGTGTACACCTTCGGGGTGCAGATTTTCAGCCAGTGGAAGGAGCCACAGCAGCTGCTGGGACCCCATGTCTCGGCAGCATCGTACACCCAGCCTTTTTGGAAGGTGAAGCCTGTGCTAATGAAAGTGATGGGTGAACCAACCGGATCGTTCCCCAGGGCTGCATCCTGCTGAAACCAGGGCTGAGAGCTGTCCCGTGAGCTGCAAGGGCCACGCCATGAGGGATGCAAAGGTCTCGGGATGGCCCAGATCCCTTTGCTCACTGAGTTAGTAGCTGCTCTTGGCATCAGGAGCAGCCTTTGTGCAGGGAGGTATGGGGAGAGATGGGCAGAGAACAGCTGAGACACGGGGGCAAAGCAAAGTCCATAGGAGTGGAAAGGCTGAGTTCAACCTTGGGACAGCACAGGGTGGCAGGGAGGCTTTGGGAGCGGGTCACAGGGGGACGAGACGGGGTGCTGGGTCTGGGCGCTGGGGCTGGATGGCTCTGAGCATCCCAGCTGGCACAGCCGCCCTGGAGCTGTTTGTGTGGTGACGAAGCCTTCCCAGCTCCTCGCTCCCCCAGCGGCATGAAGTCCGCCCCAGTATCCACCAGTCAACCCCCTGAGAAGGAGTGATGTGATGTGGAAGCGGGAGATGGAGCTGGGATCCCGCGCTGGTCTACCCATTGCCCAAAGTTATGTCTGGAGGTTGCAGTGAGACTTTCTTCAAAGCCCCACACTCCTTAATCACAGGATAATGCAGAGAGCTCTCCAGTTACAGCGCTAATAACCACAGCAATTTGGTTTCTGTAGCAGTATATTGTGGAGATAATTAGATGAGGGATTTCCAGCTCGTTTGGCTGGGTGTTGAAAGCCTCCTCTGTGCCCAGGCAGAGCTGTGCCACCGTCCCCCCCAGCCCTCTGCCCCAGCCACCAGCACCTCTACCTAACTGGAGAGGGCTGCTGGAAATTAATTTTTCAATTAACTCTCCCTGATTTCACAACAAAAGCAAACACCAAGTTGGGCAGTGCCCACCTGGGAGCGAGCAGCTCAGGGCACTGATGGGGCAGATCCTGGTGTGGGGAAACTTTGTCTTTCCAAGCGGTTTGTAGGTAATTGCACCCTGGGGTGACCTAATGCCAGGGAGCACCACACCATGCTGTGCTGCGGAGGTGCTCAAAGACATCATCCCTGTCAGGGCTGCAGCCTTTCTGTGTCGGGTCGAGTCCGAGCCCTGAATTTGAAGCAGAGCTGAGAGCAAGGAGCAGAAATTTGGAGCCTGGGTCCAGTGGAGAGGCTTGCTCATGTTTTCAAGAGCAGGGAGGGGGGTCAGCAGATGTTAGAGACCTTGTGTCCCTGCCCAGCTGGGGCACTCGCAGCTCTCGAGGCTCTGCAGAGATGTGACCTTCCTGGGCTGGGTGTCCCAAGCACCACTCCTCAAAGGGACATCCCGCACGGCACCGTTCCTTTCTGGGTACCACTGGGGCTGGGCTCGCAAAACTCCGCAAGGCAGGTGCTGTGCAGAGGCTTAGTCCATCACCCAGCCATGCCCACTCAGCTCTTGATGGAAATCCTCACAAGGACCTTCATATTCAATTTATCTTATAAACCACAAAAAGATTCCCCCTGCCCAGCGTGCCCCTATGGTCACAGGCTGGGGACAAGCTCTGTGCTGGAAGGTGGGTCAGCACTGGCACCGAGGATCTGGCTCCGGGGGCACCTCTAGGCTCCATATTTGCTCTCTGAAGCCTGAGCCAGCAGCAAAGCCTTCACCGGGGCTGCTCCATGTGGACCCTCCATCTCAGGGTGCTGGTGGTCCAGCTGTGGCACCCAGCTGTGTCCGTCCCCGGTGCTCCCCACCCACACTCCCCAGAGGTGGCTGCATTTCAGCAGCGTGTCTATAGACCCCACCGTACTTGGCTTCCCTGCCAGATGAAAACTCCCATACAAACCCAGGCTATTATTATCTCCGTCTTCCACTGTGCTAANTTTTTTTTTTTTTAGCTTTTAAAACCCACAAATAGCAGAGTGGTGGTAACCAAAAGCCAGGCACAACGGAGTGGAGTGGAGTGCCGAGCTCTCGCCAAGCACAGAGGAGCTGGTGTCCCCCTAACCCAGCAGGGACAGGGAGTGGTGGCCAGGCAGGACCAGCCAAGGACCAGCCCCAGGGCTTTCTGGTAGGCACAGGGGAGGGCTGGGGAGGGCGACGGGCAGCACTGGGGATGGCAGTGGCACGGGGCCACTGGGAAACCTGCATGATGAGGGGCAAGTGGGGGTCCCAACTGCCTCCCACCTGTTGTGCTTGGCTGGGAGGTGGTGGGTCCATGTCGTCAGGAAAGGGGTCCCTTCTCAGGCCCAGATCTATTGCTCATTTTCTTCTGCTCACTCCCCGTTTTGGTGTTTCAGTGCTTTGCGGGGTGCCCTGGACCACTCCGTCTGCCAGAGGGTGCCAGTGGTGCTGGCAGTGCCAGCAGTGTTGCCCATGGGCTGGACGGCACCAGTCCCACAGCCAGGGTTTTTGCGGGTGCTGGGTACCACCCCGGTAATCACCTGCCGGTTATATTTAGCGTTGACAAGGGCTCCTGTAAATCAGAAGCAAAGCAAAAGCCACAAAGCATGAGATTATATAAATGAGGCTGGAGGCAGCTGCGGCACAGCCTGTAATTAATTCATGGCAGTGAAGTGCTTTGAAGATCCAGGGTGACGCGGATGCCGGGTGTAAGGCAGCCCCGGGGGCAGCACCCACCAGCGACAGCGTCCTGCTCATCCCCGGCTCCCCTGGGACAGTGTCCCCACTCCTGCTGCAGGGATGCTGCAAGGGGAAGGGGGCCTTTGGCAGGAGTGCAGCAATGGAGGGATCACGGTGGCATTTGAGGACGGGGCAACACTTTGCCATGGCCATGAACACCCCCAGGGCTGCGGAAACTTTATGCGTTGGGAAAACTTTTGTGTTCCTCCAGTACAAACAGAGATTACCAACCCCCTGCTTCCAGAGCATCCGTACAACTGAACTGGGGCCACAGCTCGGGCTTGCTTTATTTCAGGTTCATGCAATGCATTAAGCGAGGGCCAAACCACTGTCAGCTAAGCAAGAAACATTTAGAGGAGTCAGAGAGTCCTGCCTGCTGGCGTTGCATCCCTCCTCACAGCCCCTGCAGTTGCGCTGGGACCAACATAATGTCCTGGTGCGGGAAAATCCCCCTTGTTTTGCTGCAGATCTGGCTCAGGGCTCTGGGTTCTCGGAGGCGCCGTTGCTAATTGCCTGGCTGAGGTTTATCCTTGTTACACAAGCGGTTCTCCGCAAGCTGTCATTGAGCTCATCTTGCCCTGGTGCCTTCTCCATCCCATCCTTGCTGGGAAGCACAGGGAGAGCCATGAGCCACCCATCCACTGGCAGCTCCATGGCCCCAAGAGCATCCCAAAATAGTCTGGAAGGTGCCCAGCCCACGGTGATGGAGTCCCCAGGGGCACCCTGCTCCTGCTCGGTGGCTCATGGTGATGCTGATGGGCAAGGCAGGATCGGGGCAGGGACATGCTGTGCCTTGAGGTGGCATGGAGCTGAGCTGCCTCCTCCCATTCCCTCGGCAGCACCAGCACCATCGGCAATGCGAGCGATGGCAGACCAGGCTGCGGTGGCAGCAGACGCCTCTCCAACCCTGGCACCGTCCCCAGGCTCACCTCGGTGCGGGGATACTGATGGGCTAACGCTCCATCCCACCGGTAACAGGGAGGACGGTGGCAGCCGGGATGGCTGCGGGCTCATTTTCGCCATGGATGGGGACATGAAGCCTCTCCCCTCACCCCAGCCTGGGGGGATGCTCCTGGCCGACCTCCCACGGGCCCCCCAGCCCCGGCTGAGCCCAGCCAAGCCCCGCACGGCCCCGTCCTCCCCCAGCGTATCCCCGTCAGAGAGCCGTGCCGCCCTGCTCCGGCTGCGGGAGGCCAGGCTGGAGGACACCAAGAGACGGCTGTCGGAGGCCGTGCAGGAGCCCCTCAGCCGGCTCAGCCGGCTCATGGCTGAGGAGAGCAGCCCCATGCCCCGGGCAAAGGCAGGCACCCGGGGTCAGGAAACGAGGGGCCATGGGGCTGGGGGACGCCAGGTACGGGATTGGAGCCCCTGGGAGCCCTCCCTGAACTGCCGCTATGAGATCTGCTCCTACGGCGACGTGATCCAGGTGGTGGAGGTGCCACAGAGGGATGCTGAGCCCCAGCTGCCACCCCCCGAGGAGCCACCACCAGCACAGCCGGGGGGCACGGTGCCAGGCAGAGCCCTCGCCTCCATCACCCTCCTCGCCTACGGCTACTTCATCCTGCCGCTGCCACCCTACGCTGCCGGTCTCTGCCTGGGGCTCATCTGTGGGCTGGTGCTGGGCTTCCTCGCCATCCTCCTCTTCATGCCGAAGCCTCTGCCGGCGGCACAGGGACCACGGGGCCGCCTGCGCCCCGAGCTGCTTATGGGGGAGCCATGGGAAACCCACCACCTCCAGGTAGGAGAGGAGTGGTCCGGGTTCTGGGTGGCAGCTGGAGGGGAGCCTGGGGCTTGGGGTGCAGCACTAAGGGGGTGCCGAGCCCCCAGCGGGTGCAGGCTGCCATCCCTTAAGGCACAGCGGGAAGCAGCTGGCTCCCTCTCCTCCCACCCAGGGCTGGATGAACCAGCTGCACGTCTACGACCCCGAGCTTTTCCACCCCTCACTGACGCACTCGGTGCTCGCCACGCTGGATGGGGCCACCCTCAAGCTCTCCTACCCCAAGAGCAACATCCCGCGCCAAGCCACCTTCGAGGAGGAAATCCTCGATGCCGTCTTCGTCAGCCACCGCTACTATGACCTGACTGATGCCAAGGTGAGTCCAGCAGGGCGAAGGACCCTCCTGTGGGAGTGGGGACTCTCCCCTTGTGGGCACCCCCAGTGTCCTGACCTCACCACCACTCCTGGTGTTGCAGGTCTTCCTCTGCCCCCCCAGCCTGGCCCGAAAGCGGATGTGGAACAAGAAATACCCCATCTGCATCCTCTTCCCCGATCCGGCAGACACAGAGTGCAGAAGCAGTGAGGAGCACGATGCGGAGCTGCAGAGGGATGAAGGGACAAAGAAGGCGTCGGTGCTGGGGCAGGACGTCACAGGGGACTGCAGGGAGAGGTGCCTGTACCTCTTCGGGCGGACGGGGAGGGAGAAGGAAGAGTGGTACCAGCACCTCGTGCGAGCCTCCCGTGGGACCCCCAGCAGTGGCCACAGAGAAGCCAGGGGAGGTGAGAAGCAGCCATGGTGGCCTCTGCTCTGTGCTGGGACTGATCCAGGGTGGGAACTGCATGTCACCACATGTGCATCACAGCATGACACCACACATCCATCACGGCCAGGCAGCACGTCAGCTCTCATGCCATCCTGACCTGCTCATATCCTCACGTCCCCAGGCATGGGACCAGCTCCGCGGAGCAGGGGCAGCAGCAGTGGAGGGAGTGCCGAGGACATCCCCTCTGCCATCCCATCCAAGGACCTGGAGGGAACCGTACAACAGATTTTCCTGGATTACAGCACCTACATGGCCCGATTTGTGCCAGCACAGGCAGGGGGCAGCCCGGACCGGAGCCCCTCTCATGGAGGACTGGGCAGCCCTGCGCCCACCAAGGTGAGTGAGACAAATCCAGCACTCGGAGTGGAACACGAGGCTAAGCGGGGGCTGATGGACCCTGTGTGTGTGGTTCGTCTCCTCCCTCCCAGCACCGCGGTTTGAGTAGCCAAGCCACAGTGCAGCGGAGCGCCCAGCCAGCGGGTCCCACCACTCATGGAGCCACCTCGCTCCAGGGGCTCGCGATTTCTGTCCCTCCGCAGCTCGGCGAGGACCCGGCCAGGCACAGCAAGCCATGCATGGCCTGGATGAATGCCCTGGTGGGACGCATCTTCTGGGACTTCCTCCGGGAGCCATACTGGGCCGAGCAAGTGTCCAACAAGATCCAGAAGAAGCTGAGCAAGATCAAGGTGAGAGGCAGGAGCATCAGAAGAGGAGCACTCGGAAGAGTCCCGTCCCATCCCTGGGGCCCCATGGCGGGTGCCAGGCTGCGATGACCATCCACATATGGTTTCCCTCCATCAGCTCCCATATTTCATGAATGAGCTGACGCTGACAGAGCTGGACATGGGCACATCCATCCCCTCAGTTCTCAGTGCCTCCAGCCCCACTGTCAATGACCGAGGTAAGAGCCCTGCAGAGCGGCAGGGACTGCAGGGCTGGCTTCACGGCAGCTGTTATTTAGGTGCCAGCCCAGTCCCTGAAGCAGGGAGGTTTTGGCAGGCACATGAACAGCCCTTGTCCCCTGCAGTTGTGACAGGGGCTTGCCCTGTCTCTCTCCCCGGCAGGGCTCTGGGTGGACATGGAGGTCACCTACAGCAGCTCGTTGCAGATGACACTTGAGACAAAGATGAACCTCTGCAAGCTGGGGAAGGAGAGCACTGCTGAGGAGAGCGGCCCCACAGAGACAGGCAGAGAGGGGTAAGGAGACTGCATGGCTGGGTTTCATCCCCCTCCTCCTCATGCCTGAGCAAGGCGAGAGGGTGCTGGACCCAAGGCAACCCCCTGATGCTGCCGGGGCTCACAGGGCCAGGCCACGGCTGATCCTGCTGGCAGACAGCGACGCGGAGTCGTCCAGTGCCGGCTCCTCCGATGAGGAAGACGTCGCTACTGCAGAGCCCATGGGAGCCCTGGGGGAGAGGGTCCCACCAGCCAGCACTGAGGGGTAAGGGGTTGTTTGGGGACTGCACTGCGGGGCGGATGGGGAGATGCTGGGGGAGGCACAGCACTACGCTGGCACAGGGACTCAGCGTCGGTTGCCCCAGGAAGGCACACAGAGGCACCCTGGCACATCATGGCAGCCCTTCACAGGGGACTCCTGTCCCCGCGGGGTGCTCACAGCAGATGGCTGGGGGGTGCCGAAACCCAGCGTGGTTCTGGGTCTCACTCTGCTGTGGAGCTGCGGCTCCCCTCGCTTTAGCCACGTCAGCAGTAACAGCACAAGCCGGAAGATCCTGCGCTTTGTGGATAAGATCGCCAAGTCCAAGTACTTCCAGAAGGCCACTGAAAACGAGTTCATCAAAAAGAAGATCGAGGAGGTTTCCAACACACCACTGCTGCTGACAGTGGAGGTGCAGGAGCTGGCAGGGACCTTGGCCGTGAACATCCCCCCGCCGCCAACGGACCGTATCTGGTACCAGCTCTCCTTCCTCCCATGCGGGACCCACGTGAATCCTCCCTCCAGCTCCCCTTGTTCCGGCGGCTCAGCCAAGGAGCCAGCTCTGGGGCTTCAGGACATGATGCTTTCTGCCTCTTTCCTTTCCCCTCACAGGTACAGCTTCCGAGTCCCACCCCAGCTGGAGCTGAAGGTGCGCCCGAAGCTGGGCGAGCGGGAGGTAACGTTCCTCCATGTCACTGAGTGGATTGAGAAGAAGCTGCAGCACGAATTTCAGGTGCCTGTCACGAAAAGTTTTGGACTGTTAAAGAGCTTGGCTGAAGCACAGGCATTGCTGATATTAGGGATAACCAGCCCTCAGTCTGGGCCAGGGTTAGCTCTACAAAAACCCAACATCTGACCTGGTCTGTCCAGCTTGGGGTAGTCAAGAAACATGACCTGGGTACTAACTCCAAGCGCTGGTGCTCTGAGCACTACAGTGCTTGAGGAAAAGCTGTTTCCCCCCAGTATGTGCAGCCCTGCCCCAAGCAGGGGGGATCAGGAAAGTCAGCAAGTCCCAGGCAGATATCCCCATAAGGGATGAATTCACCCATTCGCTCTGGTTTTGGGATGTCTGGGAGGTGTACGATACATCACAAGATACCTGCTGGTTTGTTTTCTGCCTCTCACCTTTGAGACCTCTAGTCAAAAAGCAGAAATGTCCCCAGAGATATTTAGGTACTAAAATCCCCCCAAAGAGCTGCCATTTGAATGGCTTCAAAGTTCTGGTCCCCGCCCTCTGCCTTGACCACCCTTGAAGCCATACAGGTGGACAGGGCAAAGAAAAACTGCTCCTGCTTGCCCAAAGAAAAACTGCTTCTGCTTGCCCCCACGCTGAGATATCCAGAGCTGATAATCCTCTAGGGCCAGGCACAGTCAGCTGCTGATGAGGGGATGGGAGCCCAGGACCTTCTGTTCAGTCCTGGTCTCTGACCCGAGCTCCTGTTGCTCCTGCCAAAGCCACTTCCAGGCAGATGTGTCACCAGTCAGATAGTGGTATTCAAAACCACTTACTTTTTATTCTGGATTCCTCTTTTCAGAAAATTTTGGTGATGCCAAACATGGACGATGTCATCGTTCCCATTATGCACTCTGGCCTGGATCCTCAGGCATCCACTGGGGGACCGCCCAGGGACCTACCAGCCAAGGGAGAGAAGAGGCCTTGAAGCACAGCCCCATGGGGCGAGCAGAGACACTGCACAGAGCTCAGGGACCTTGTTGGGACAGGGAGCCAGCCAGAGCCTGGCCACTGACCGCACCCAGGGTTATGCCGTGGGGTCTGAGCTTCTCGGTTCATCTCATCCTCAGCACTTTTGTAGATGAGCCTCCTTCTTAAATACTGCAAGCACAAGTTCAGAGCAGAACCAGACACAGGGAAATGGGTTTGCTGGGGACCCAAGAACTTCATGCACCTCCTACCAAGTTCCCAGGACTCCTGGTCAAGTGGGCAGCTCTGGACCAGCGGAGGGCTGGGCTTTCCACTGTCTGGTTCCCAAAGAGGATGCAGGTAGCCCAGACCAGTTCTGCACTGAAGGAGTTGTGATCACCGCTGATCCAAGACATCACAGCTCCAAGACGCATCACACCCTCCCCGCAGCTGGACTGCATGGAAAACATGGGTGGGAAATGAGTCCAAAATACGAATGAACCCATCACTGCCCAGTCTTACCTAGCAGCCATCTTATCGTACACAAGTTCCCATATCTGCTGAGGATGCTGGCTGGGATCGTGGGGCTTTGTGCAAAGAGAAGTCCACAGGTCATACTTTCAGCCCAGCAAAAGGAGTGCCTGGGTGTGCGTGTGTGAGAGGCAGCGAGGGGAGAGATGGTCAATGAGACTGGGCAGAGGCAGGTCACGGTGAGGGCCTGTACTGCCAGCGGAAACTGGGGCAGAAGTGCTGGTACCTGCTCTGCTCTCCTTCGGAAGAGAGGAAGGGGAGTCTTCACCATGGTTTGGGTGAATGCAGGCAGTGGGAAAAAATTAATTGAGCAAGGGAAAGGGGGGACCCAGAGGACAGAGCAGACACTTGGATGTCCCGGTTAGTTCCTGTCCAAATGGGCCAGCCCCAAGTGCTACTTGTCCCATCCTCACCTGCTGAGGAGCCTCAAGGACACGCTGCTGCCCACAGGCAGCACTGAATACAGGCAAGACACCCCTCCCGAAGGAAGACAGGCCACAGGCATGGCTTGAAGCCTTTTTATTGAAGGCACCCAGTTATGCAGCCTTGCATATCTCAATCCTTACAGCTCTTCCTGCACTCCTGGCTTCCCTTTCACCAAGTGTTTCTTCTGAGGGCCCTGGAAGAGAGCAGAGACGACAGCTGTCAGTGTTAGTGGCAGGCAAACCTGGCCTACAAGACCACATGTGAGCTGCATGGAATGGAACCGCAGCTCTGGCCCCTTTCTGCTGTGCAAGGCTGCTCCTGGTCTCTGCTCTCCAGCTGGGACCTCTGTGCCACCATTGACTAGCCACCCCCGGGGCTTCCCTAGCCCTGCAGGAAAGAGGAGCAGAACATCATTGCCCTTGCACAAGGAGTTTGTTCCTCTGGACAGCACAAAAGCAGCCAGAGCGGCAATGAATGACCTGCTCCCAGCCAGGCGGGCTGGCCTGCAGTCAGGGGGCGTGGAGGGGAGCACGAATTGTGCTGATGAACACAACCAGGAGCCCGCTGTGGTGGAGCACTTCTGAGCTGCCGTATGAGCCCTGGAGGAGGCAAGGCCTCCCACAGCCAAAGGCACAGATCTCATCAGCCGACTCAAAATAGCCTGGGGGCTTTCCACCAGCTAAGAAATGGGGTTGTCTCAGACCAAGTAAGTCCTATGGGAGCAGATGGCAAGAACCATTTACCTGCCTCTACTTCCAGCCAAATGTAAAGTTTTGCCACAGTATACATGGAGGAAACTCTCACCCCACAGTAGAAAATGGCAAAGAAAACATCTGCAACCAGGTATAACCACCTCCTGTCGCTGAAGTCTACGTCACGGCTACTCAGGACTTGCAGCGACAGCAAGAGCAGAACGCAGAACAAGCTGAGATAAAGGAAAACAGCTTAACCTCTAAAGAGCTCTGCAAAGGCACTGCATAGCCAATCCCTCTTCCCAGGGCTCAGGAGGCTTAGCCTGTTTCACATGGGATTTCTAGCTGACAGGCCAGATCCAGACCCGGGTTACGTCTGCGTGGTATCCAGGCAGTTGTTTCTTTAATTTCTGCTGGCTGATGGCCTGGCTTACTTAACACTTCCTCAATTTCACATTCAGACTTATGCACCAGCCTGGTGTAGGTTGCAAAACTATTCAGGAAACTCTGCTTGTTTTGGATTTAATTTTTTTTTTTTTTTTGCTCTAGGTTTAAGAAAAATATACTGCTCGGCCTTTTTGAAAGCTTCCTGACAAAAGAATCACAAATTTGTGACTGATTTTGACCCAACCTTTTCCTCTTAAGAACATTAAAGTTATAAATCATTCCAAACAAATCAAAGAAGTGCACAATTATGGGTGAAAGGGACCATATGTCCAAGGCAGTGCCTGCCAAGTTAACTGCTTGTTTAAAACATCCTGTGGTGAATGGAAACTGGTTGGCCATATGGTATATTATTTGCTAGTTGGGTTGTCTTGGATCACTCGCACAACCATCATGTTCTTCCTTAGCATAATATCTACTGTGTGAATTGAATTCATGCCTGCCTTTTATGCAAGACAGTCCTGATCACTCATTTGGCTGCTGTTATACCGAGGAGCAGATGCTTGGCTGGAGTCAATCAGTTGCATTAGCCCCAGCTGCAAGCATGGCCCAGGAGCTGGAGCCGGCGCAGAGCGTAACTCACCATGAAAGCCCGCTTCTCCTGAGCTGTCTGGAAGCAGCCATGGCCAAACTTCGAAGTAGTATCAATGAATTTGAGTTCAATGGCTTCCTGAGACCGGCGGCTTGTATGCACCAGAAGGGACTGGAAAAGAGTTACAATGCATCAGGCTTATCTTTACAGCAGATCTGGACATCTGCTCTGATGGAAGCAGGGTTGAAATATCCTAGGTGCATCCATTAGAAAATAGCTCCAGGAAAATCTGCCTTCTCAGAGAAATGCCCTGGTGCTCAGGTGGCAGGTGATGCCTTGGATTGCAGAGCAGCTCCGAAATGAGCCTGCTCTTCACTCAACTCACTCATTTCCTCACAATCTGCTTATGGCCAAGGCTTCCCACGGCAGCCACACAGGCTTGCAGTCTCCAGAGAAAGTACATCTGTCTGCATGCTGCCACAAACAACCTAACTGTAAATAGTCTCGCTGAGCACCTTGCTCATGTGCCACACGCCCTCTGTAACCTGACCAGTCTCCCTGACCAACATTTGGAGGCAGTGGCATTCTCCACGTGGTGAATCTGTCTGTGGTGAATCTACAGCCCATCTCTCCCCAGAGCTACTCTCACCTTACGGAGGGTGAGCACACGCTTCTTTGTGCCCATGACGCAGCCCTTCAGCATGAGGAAATCATTGTTGACCTCCCCATAGTGAGGAAAGCCACCCTGTGGGGAGAGGCAGAGAGAAGGTTGGCAGGCAGGAGAGCTGGATGGGAGCAGATGTGTCCACAGGTGGCTTTTTCTAGGGAAGGAGAAGGCAGTGACTGACAGTCCCTCCAGCTAACTCTGCACGCTTCAGGTTGCCTGCTCAGGACAACCAGAGCATGTCAGCCACACTGACTGCATGATCCCAGCTAAGGAACACCCCCCAAGAACTGGGGAACCAGCAACCCTGCTTCCTACCCCGGGGGATGTGGGTGAAGAGAAAGCAGAGCTGGCTACATTCCCAAGCTAACAGTTTTTACTAAGCAAAAGTGAATTTTTAAACCAAGTAACAAATATTTATCTTTTAAGTATCAAATTTTTAATGTCACTTATAGTTGGTTTTTTTTTTTCTTTTTAAACAAAGTTGTCGGTTTCTGCCCAGCTTATCAGCTGAAAATGAAATGTTGGGGTATACCAATGGGCCTAAAAAAATATCTCACAGAGATGGTTTTCCATGTCCAAAACGTAAGGCAAGGAATCACTGCATTTCTTTCAGTGAATTCCCTTCAAATCATTTCCTACACAGTTGTCTCCAGCCAAGGAATTACTTCAGATTCCTCCAGCCAGGGCCAGTCACAGCCCTGTTACCCCTTCAGCCCTTACCAGCGGTGTAATGGTCTTCTCCGTGACATCGTAGTGCGTTGAGGCATTGTTCTTCACCACTTTGCCATCCTCCACATGGATCCCATGGCCAATGCGGTAAATCTAGGAAGGGAAAGGAAATTGAGATGGTGACTTTCCCACCCCCTCAGTGAAGGACGTCACAAGAAGGATGTGTTTTTTACCAAGGTGCACCCCCTGTGATGTGTCCCTTGATCAGGGAAAAAGCACCAGGAAAGACATGGAGAACAGTGGCACTGCAGGTCTCTAGGGAAACACCTGAGAAGCTGGTGGGGACAGAGGCCACCATGCAAAGAAGGATGGAGACAGCATGGGGGGAAGGAAGACAGAAAGGCGCAGTGGTGCTCTGAGGAAGCCCATCTGGGCCATACCTTCTTGTTGATCTCCGTGCGGTGGTGGTAGCCCTTCTGGCCAGCCCGAGCAATGGAGTAGCCAACCCGGGCTGGGTGCCAGGCTCCAATACAGGCAACTTTGCGCAAGCCCTTGTGTGTCTTCCTGGGGAGCTTCTTAGTGTGCCAACGGCTTGTCACCCCTGGAAGTGTGACCGGACAAAGCAGTGAGACCACTGGGGAGATTCAAGGCTGGTGTCTGAGTGCTGGGGAAGGAAAAGTCTCATCATTCTGCAATTCTTGGAAGACACCATGTTGGAAAGAGACCAAGAGCTGTCACCATCATGAGAGGCCAGAGCAAGAACTGTTCTCACTTCCCATGGATCTGATCAGACTGTGATATGTTCCTGCTGAGCACATCCACGCACACGCATAGAAACATCCACACCTCCACATACGTGGGGTTTGTGAGAAGTGCACTGGCTTTACGTACTCACACTGCCTCCGAGCCTTCTGGGAGGACTCTGGGCACAGCAGAAAACATGGCTTTTACTGAAATTAAGGAAACCAAGCTCTGCTACAATGGAACTGCATGACATTATTGAGGTCCAGAGGCTCTTTGCTACTCCCTGTGCAATAAGTTGGTGGTTTTTCAGCATGGCTAACGCTCCCCTCCCCCAACACTACGTTATGGTCAGTGCCATGTGAGAAGGACAGAACCAAGCCCCTGGCAAGGGTCTCCCTGCTCTGTACCTTTCATCCCATGCCCCTTGGTCACGCCAATGACATCAATCATCTCATTCTGGCTGAAGACATTATGCACGGAAACCTGCTTCTCCAGCCTCTCGCGAACCCAGTCAACCTTCTCAGCCACTGTCCCGCCATTCAGCTGGATCTCCATCACGTGGGCCTTCTTCTGCCGTAGCGGGAGCAGCTTCATCTGCATTAGACAGTCCATTAGGCAAAAATGTTGCCCCTCACCTGCCATACATGAACATGAGGGCAAGGCTGCATCACCCACCACTTGTGGGGGGCACAGGGGGCAAGCAAGGCCAGCTCTTCACCACCTCTCCCTACCACACTGTCAACCCCTTTCATAACAGCCAGTGACTCGGGTCAGCATGCCTACATATCTCTTGGACACAGCTCCTTGACTTTGAGATCAACCACCCCATCTCTCAGTACTCCCATTCAAGGCAGGAGCTGATGCACACCCTCTCTCCAGGGAGCATAGCAGCAGGCCAGCCTCGTCCTACCCCAAGAGTTAAGCAGAGTAGTAGTAGCCATGGTAAATGCCCCAGAGGAGCCCATCACCAGAGCACTGTCTGAGGCTAAACACTGTGACCAGCCAGGGTGCAGCTCTGTGCTCCGACCCTGAGTCAGCGCCTCTCCTTTGGTCATGTTCAACCTCTGCCTCCAGACTGAGCAGTTATTTCTAGTTCCCACCAAGAAGTGCCTCTGCTCTCTCCTAGACCCAGCTCCCCGTGCAAAGCCCCTGCCAAATTGCCACAGCGGGACTGTGAGGATCTGTGCCAGCCACAAGTGAAGCCTTGAGCCAGTTTAGCTCTGCCCCAGACTCCAAAGCAGCCATTAACTACAGGGATCAGCATGAAAATGGGCCCTGTGGATCCAGCAATCAGCATCTGGCAAAACTGTGCCTGCCCATGGGTTATTTTTGCCCAAACATTTGACACCGGTTGCTAATTTGAGGTGATCATGGGGCCTAAGGTCCCTTGCTGACACCGGGCTCACCACCTGCTGAGGCTCTGTGCAGTCTGCTGTCCTCCACGGGGTGTGTGGGCTCCCCAGCATGCCAGAGCCACAGCCCCCTCCAGCAATTCCCCAGCAGGACACAGGGTTGGTGTCAGGAGGTAGCTGGAAAGGTCAGCCAGCACCTCTCATTGCCTGCATACCTTGTCCCACACCCTCTGACCAGCATCTGCCTGCTCAGCCTCCTGTCACCCCTCCAAGACACCCCCCATAATCCTGGCTCCCAAGTCCTCACCTTGGTCCCCAGCTGACGAAGACCCTGAGCCCCACTTGCCCACCCCCTGGAGTGAGGGTCTGACCTGCGTGTGCACAATGACACGAATGACCTTGCAGTACTTTTTCATAGCGGCAAAATCCTTCTCCAGCTGCCTTTTGCCATCCTCATCCTGCCATTTTTTGCAGTACTTGGTGAACGCCTTCTTCTTGCTCTTGTGCCTACAACAAAGGTGTTTATCATCCAGCAGAACTGATGGTGAAGTGTTTCTGCACGTCGCTGTGCCCTGACACAGAGTAGCGTGGGGGGACCGATCACCTTGCCAGACATTTCCCCAGACGCACGAAGTATCTGTGGGTACCCAAACCTCGCCTGGCTGCTGGGGCCATGACACAGGGCTTTGAGGTGGGAAGAGGAAAGTGAATAATGAGCTGTGAAAAAGGGCTGGTAATTCAAACCTCTTTGCATGAGGAATCCAGTTGTCTCCCACTGACTGGCTCAGTGCCATCAAAATACAAGCACAAAATCAGAGCTAAGTGGAGAAAGGAGAAAACAGGCTCCGACAGGGATCAGAGGCATGTGGTGGGTGGATCTCAATGACAATTTTACAGGAGACACGATTCCTACGGTTATGAAATTCATGTTTCCATTTTCCTCTCTGCTGGTGTGGGATTTGGGGTGTTGAAGTTTACAAGGGCCAGGGGTCACATTCTGCATCAATTTTCCCCCTGACAAATCTGATTTTACTCCCCACATTTGGTGCCTCAGCTCAAGTATTCCAGTTTAATGGAGAGTAGATGGGCCCGACCTACACAAAGGAAAACAAACCTGCAGCATGCACTGCCATATGATATTGTAGAGAGAGCTAACTTAGTCCAACTATTAGAATAAATTTACATATGCGTATGCTGATTCCCAGCATCAAGCTGTTTGCAGTATCTCTGTTTGCAGTATCTCTGTGCATGACTAAATAAACAGCAGTTTCACTCCACCTCAGGGCCAGCTGACAGTAGCTGAGCTGTTTGCAACAGCTGGGCATCACAGAGAGCCCACGGGGAAGAGCTGTGAGAGAATCCCCACTTGCAGCGCCCCTGGGACCCTTCCCAGCCACGGAGGCATGTACCAGTTCTTGTAGAAGCGCCGTCTGCATTCGTCGCTGATGTGCTCAGCAAAAACAGTCTTGAAATTCCTCAAGCCCTTCGGTGTTTCTACGTACCCCACAACTCCCACCACCACCATCGGGGGGGTCTCAATGATGGTCACAGCCTCCACCTCCTCCCTTTTGGAGATCTCTGCAAGACAGTAAAGGGAAATGGTGCTCAGCATCGTCTAGGATCGGATCATTCCCTGGAGCCATTCGTGGCCCATGCCACTACAGCGAGCAAGCAACGTGCTGGGGGCAAAGCTGCGCTCTGCTCTCACAGCCAGCCTCAGCCCTTCCTTCTCCCACGGCCACAAGCCCTGCTGGAGGACCACGCAGGGTTTGTTCCCCAGAACAGGCTAGACCCCATGGCCCAGCACACTTTCATCCATCTTCCCCGGGCTGGTGGAAGCAGTGGTTCTTGCCCTGGAGTTTGGCTCCAATCCTGTAGGGATCCTGGAGGGTAACATTATAAACTTCCCCAGCAAGATACTCCAAGCCCAGGGTTTGTCACATAGTTACCCTGCAGGATCCTTCTGTCAGTAGGATACAACAAACCACCAGTCACCATACCCGTGTGGGGACTTCCCAGGGATCCCAGGTTCAGCTCACGCTGGCCATGAGATGGCCTTTGGCCATCCAAGATCTGGATGGCACTACAGGCGATAGCCTGGAAGCTGTGTGGTCCACCACCCATTCCCAAGAGCAGCCTTTCCCACCACCAAGTCTGTTCCCTTGCTTCCCTCCTGGATGTGGCTCCCCACTCCCATCAGCCAAGCCTTACTGAGCCCAGGCCTGTGCACCTCCCGCACAGTGTGTGTCATGCCAGCTTTGTAGCCCAGGAAAGCTGTCAGGTGGACTGGTTTGCTGGGATCATCCTTAGGCCATGTCTTCACCTTCCCCCGGTGGCGACGGCTTCTCTTGTGGGGGAGGAAGCCCAGGTGGCCATGCCTGGGAGCAGAGAACTTGCGGTGGGACTGCAGAGAGGAAGAACAAGAAAGATCAGCTTCACTTTCAGGTCCTAGAAAATGCCAGGACCCAAAGCACAATGGGAAATCTCTCCTTTAACATCAGTGAACGCTGGAGGGATTCTGGGCTCTTCCTCGCTTCCAACACGAGAGAAATATCTCCTAACAGGAGGGGATTTTGTTCAAGATTCCATCATGCGCACGGAAGAATTTAGTAAGTTTCTGGACAAATGATGCTGATTAACTAAAAAAAAATTTAACATGATCTCCGTCCTTCTGCTTGAGGACTTGGAAGGAGAAATATGTTCTTTAATAAGTCTGCCCTTTTGTGATGTTAATTATAATGACTTATTTTGTATTCCGCAGCACCAAAAGGGCCTGCTCAGAATTCATAGGCTTTGTGTCATCAAGGCAACCGGCACCAAACAAGCACAGCTAACGATCAGAAGAAACGGGAAAGGATGCCCAAAGGAATCAGTAATAAGAACATGCGCAGGTTAAATACGCACCTTGAAAACCAAATTAGAAGAGCTAAATATATAAAGCCCAATCACAAGGTCATGCTGAGTCAGGCATGGAGAAAGCAAGAGCGCTTTAGAAACATGGACGATTTCTCACACAATTGGCTTCAAGGCAGGGGGTCTGGGGATCAGCCCAAGCAGCGAAGGGTTAGATCTACGGCTACTCCAACTCCCTCCCGGCTAAGATGAGTCCCGGCACCGGGCTGCACTTTCCACCAAGCTTATTTTCCAGCCCAAGTGAAGCTCTGTTGAGCTCAACCCCATTTCAGCTACACTAACATGGCTGGTAACCCAGCCCTGCCGACTGTCCCTCCGCACACAATCGAAAGGTAGCAGAGCCCAGCCGTACGAACCATGGGACGTCTTCAGCCCAGGTCAGCCGCAGAAAGAGGCTGTCAGTAAGTGCCTCCCCTGCCTAAAACTTGAGATGGCTGATGGTCTGAAGACACAAATTTAGCTGCCTGCTTCACCCGCGGCTATATTCATTTCGTGCTGGGCCAAGCTGGCAGGTCGGGCGTAACAGTTGCGGTGTGGTAAAGGTCAATTGCCAGTGTCTCAGTTTACACTTCTCCCTCCTGAACAACTTGAACGTGAATGGCAAGAATTAGGACGGCTTCCTAAAGGGATAGCACAGGTGTGGGCACCCTCAGCGCAGTGCGAGCAGTAGAGACAGACTAAAAATCCCTCCATCGGCCCAGGCAAGGAGGACTTTGTAACTCTGACTGGAAAATGTCGAGGCAATAGATGGCGTTGTGAGGGCGGGCTCTGCCGCTCCTCCCGGCCGGGGCCTGAGGCGCCTGGGCTGGGCCGCGGGGCAGGGCCCGGCCCCGCCGGGACTACAACTCCCAGCATGCACTGGGGCACAGCGGAGCGTGCGCAGAGCGGCGCCCTCTGACCCCGCCGCCGGGGTGGTGTGGGGCGCCGCCATCTTCTTCGCACCGCCCGCCGGGCCCGCCGCCGCCGCCATGCCGGAGGACAGC
The DNA here is from genome assembly GCA_013400035.1 of Rynchops niger. Classification (NCBI taxonomy): domain Eukaryota; kingdom Metazoa; phylum Chordata; class Aves; order Charadriiformes; family Laridae; genus Rynchops; species Rynchops niger. The sequence continues at coordinate 2,017,889 of VXBH01005361.1, read as the reverse complement.
GACTGGGAGGCGTACAAGGTGCCGCCGACCCGCACCCCCGTCTCCGAGAGGACCACGTCGGTGCCCAACCCGGTCGCCTTCTTTCAGACCGTCTTCAACTATGTCGTCGACGCGCCCGTCACCTTCGTCCGAGGTACCGGCGGGCCGAGCCCTTCCCCGCTCCCCCCGCCGTCCCGGGGCGGCCGGGCCTCCTCACTAGCGCCGCTCCGCGGTGCCCGACGGCTGCGGGAGTCTGGCTTCGGGATGGCATGGGGGCACTGGAAAAAGACTCAAGGACAGCGGGAGAGGCACGGGGAGATGGGACACGCAAGGGCACAAGCACCGGGACACACAGGGAGATTTGGGGACAGACGAGGAGCCAGCATGAACAGAGGGACAGACACGGGGAGATGGGGGACAAGGACCCAGCATGGACAGGCAGAGGGAGGTGGGACACAAAAAAGGACCCAGTATGGCCAGGGGGACAGACTGAAGGAGACTGGGGACAGACGCAGGGAGACAGGACACAGACAAGGACTCGGCCTGGACAGAGGCACATGGGACACAGACAAGGACCCAGCACGGACAGAGGGACAGACACAGGGAGACGGGACACAGACAAGCACCCAGCATGGACACTGGGACAGACAGAGGGACATGGCACCCAGACAGGGACACAGCACTGACACTGGAACACACACAGGGAGATGGGAAACAGACAAGGACACAGGGACGGATGGGCACGCAGGGGCCAGGAACACCAGGCTGCACCCGTGCAGGGCCTGCTGCTGCAGCGCAGCCCAGGAGGGCAGCGAGGCCATGTCAGCACTGGGGCTGTGCTGCTGCTCGCTAACTGGGGGTGTCTGACCACCGGGCTGTCCCTGCAGAGTGGATCGAGCGCCAGCAAGCCAAGAACAAGTACTACTATTACCACCAGAAGTTTCGCCGCGTGCCCGACCTGAGCGAGTGTCTGGAGGGCGACTACCTCTGCTTTTTCGAGGCCGAAGCGCAGTGGAGGAGGGACAGGTATGGCTGTCATTGCTCTGGTTACTCAGCCCTGGGAACCGCAGCAGTTGGCTTGAACTCTCAGCGTTTTCATGGAATTTCCATTTCATAGTCCTGCTGTCCCCTGCAGCACACCCGAGCCGAGCAGGGTGGCATTAGGATGTATCCTCCTGCACTGCCTGGTTCCTACAGCACTGCTGCAGGACAGACCACTCTCTCCTGTAAAAACCGAGCGCTGACCTTCCACAGGGTGTCATCGCCCACTGTTCAGCTTTTCTGTCATCTCTTGGCTGTGGTTGCATCCATTATCATCTTTCTTTGCAGGATGGTTGATCAGGAAATCGTGGAGATAGTCCGGGAGAGGCTAGGTGCATGCAAGCAGAGGGAAGGACCCAACCAGTTCCAGAACTGTGCCAAGGAGGTGGAGCTGCTGGCGCAGGTCACCAAGGCCTACCAGGACAGATGTGAGTACAACTGCATGCATCTGCTGCAGTGTGACAGCACCTGCGAAAAGGGGGTTTTAAACCACTTCGCAGACTTAGAATCACAGAATGCTTTGGGTTGGAATGGACCTTAAAGACCATCCAGTTCCAACCCCCCTGCCACGTGAGGGACACCTCCCAGCAGGCCAGGTTGCTTAAAGCCCTGTCCAACCTGGCCTTGAACACCTCCAGGGATGGGGCAGACACAACTTCACATGGAAAGGGGCTTATTTCTTTTTAGCTGCTACAGGGCACACTCCTCAGACATTTACTTTCTTTTTAGATGGCGATCTTGGTGTCCATGGAAATGCAAGGACGTGCCTGATGAAGCAGAAGCACAGGATGATGGAGGAGAGGAAGGCACAAGCAAATGCATCTCAGTAGATCTAAATGGTTAGCACCCCCACAGTGCTTGTGTGGAATAGTGCATGTTGCCTCTTTGAACTCTGATGCTGTTGACCTCTACAATAAATGTGCAGCCCAGATATCTGCCCTACAACCTGAATTTAGACTCATTCTTTGAAGAGACCTGCAAACATTTATGGAATTCTTCCCTTTTCAGCTCTGCATTCATCTTTGAATTCCAGCTGATTGTTACCGTCCCACGGAATCCCAGTCAGCACCTCGCTCCAGGCACCCCTGGCTGCCTAAGCTGACTTTTCCCCTCGGGAGCTCTCCCCCACCTCCATCAACCAGCAGAAACACTCTGCTGCTCTGCCCAGCCCTGGCGGAGAATTCCCTCACTTGGGGTAAAGATTACGCGCTGTAGGACAGCACATAATCTTCAGAGCTGTTTCTAGACCCCATTTGGGATTAATACATGATTAACAAGGCTCAGCGTAACATAACTTACTATTTCATTCAACAGATGTTCAGGCTCTGGCCTGCAGATGTGAACCTACTCAAATCCCCAGCAGAGATTTAATCCATCTGCCCAATGAATGCATCAGCCATCCCGCCAAACCAATCACAATTTCTTGTTCACTGATCACTTTATTGTCTTGTACAAAACCCACTTAAGTCGTTGCCACAGCAGCTGCCTGGGTTCTCTGCACCGAGACTCTGGTGTGCGTCTTTGCCAGATGATCAGTGAACTCCTGCAAAAAATAAATATATGTTTTATTTTCTTGAGCCACTATCACAGGCTTCTGAGCACTGCATCCCTTTGCAACAAGGTGTGTATGTGGGAGCTGGGGCAGTTCAAATACAATTTATATTTTTACTGAGTATTTCAAAGCTTTCCTTTGTCCATGAAATGCCATTTTTAAGGAGTTACTCAAAACTGCAAGCTGAAAAAAAAAAAATAATAATCACACACTACCTGACAGTCAGCTCTGACTGCAACTCTACTCCCCCATTACTAAGCTGCAACTTCTTTGGGTACAGCATCTGAACTTTACAGGGTGGGAAGGGCAAGATTTGAGCTGCAAAATGCATAAATACTCTTACCTGGTAAGGAGACTTGGTGAAGACAGTCTCTTTCCAGAGGTCAGGGGTCAGATAACTGTAGGTCTTGGAGATGGCATCAAAGGTGGCTTTAGCTACAGAGATAAGTCAAACATTACACATCACTACAAAAGAAACCCGCTCACTAGTACCTGCTAACACAGCTCCAAAAATGTAGAATTTAGGAAGGAACAGGGAGACCATAGCAGGGTCTCTCTGACATACACACCCAAAACTCAAGTTTCTTTCTCTCTCCATATACGACAATTACACTACTTCAAACAAGTGCAATCGCGCAGATTGGGAGATTTTTTTTTTTTATAACAATGCACACATCAAAAGACAATTTCTCGTAATTAACTTTTACAGAACTTCAGGATCATCTACAGCGGGACTAATCTGCACTGTAAAAGGTATCAGCAGAAGTCTTCCCTTCTGCTGAACTGCTAGAAACTTTTGGTTCAAAATGTACTAAAAAATACTAGAGAAAGGAGTATGTTATGTCCCTGTCAATGACAAAAATGGCAATACATACAGGTAAGCTACCACAAGAAAAGCTAAAGCTTACCAAAGTTGCCGAGGGTGGCAGTGCAGCCCCTGGCCGAGGTGTAACAGTCATCAATACCGGCCATCATCAGCAGCTTCTTGGGGACAGGGGCAGACACAATCCCTGTCCCACGGGGGGCTGGGATCAGACGCACCAGGACAGATCCACACCGACCGGTGACCTAGACAAATACAGCGGCGGGTTACATCTCCCAAAAACACACGCTATAGCATCATCACTGAGATGAGGCCCAGTGAGTCCTCACCTTGCAAGGCACGGTGTGGGGCTTGCCAATTTTGTTCCCCCAATAGCCTCGTCGTACAGGTACGATGGATAACTTGGCCAAAATGATTGCCCCACGAATAGCAGTGGCAACTTCTTTAGAGCATTTGACACCAAGACCAACGTGGCCGTTGTAGTCCCCGATAGCGACAAAAGCCTAGGATTGAAAGCAGAGTTTTCAGTGGTGGCTGCACTGCATGGGAAACAGTGTCTCAGCAGAAGACAATCCATCATGGTCTCTCATCAAGGATAACCCCAGATGCGAGCTCAGCACTGAACAGTGTCAGCTCCCTCCAAGTACAAATCAAAACATCACCTGCTAACACCTGCGCAGCAGAGTTCACAGTTTAAGAAGCCCATTTTTCCCCTTAGAGCTCCTCCTTCAGTCAAAAAACAGCTACAGCTGAAGAATTGGGATTCAAATCCCTGCTACAGCCTCATGCTCTTCAAAGGTCCCACTAATTTCCAAACAGCATTCCCTCTTTGTAGCCAAGACTTCTCTCTCTGCCACAGGCCCTGAAAAGCCAACATCATAGCACAAATACAACTGAATTTTGTGCTAGAGCTGTTTCAAGTAACATTTAAACGTATTACGAGGGTTTTAAAGTCAATACAAAAACTTTGTAAGCTGCACAAGCAAGTCTCCATACCAAAATATTTGCTGGACACTACAGAAGAAAATTAAAAGTACTTGAATTAATTTATCAATATGGTATTAAAAAAAAAAAAAGTAGCTGACACATACAAAGTTTTTGCTGTGAGAAAGCAGAAGAAAAAGGCTACCTTAAACCTGGTACGCTGACCAGCACGAGTCTGTTTCTGGACAGGCATGATCTTCAAAACTTCATCTTTTAGAGAAGACCCCAGGAAAAAATCAATGATCTCCGATTCCTGCAAGAGTCAGTCATTTAATCACACAAGGCCACACTTTTAAAACAAACCAAGCATAGCTAATAAGGTTCCTACAATTAAAGTTCAATAATCCTATATGCATGTATTTTTTTAAACAATAGGTACTTAAGAACGTTGAATTTTGCCAGCGTAAGCTTATTCTAGCTTGCTAGACAGTCCAACATAGCAAGCTAACATTTCCATTTTCCATCACTGAGCAGAGCTATTACAGAAACATGTCGGCAACGTGCTGCCATCTCCACACAAAGCAGACTACAACACACAAAACCCACCATGCCTCACAAGTGACTGCGTTGGTCCCTCAGCTTCTGCTGATTTATGCCTTCAACTCGAACCCCCTTAACCTAAAGCACCCTAAAGAGCAAATGGAGCAACTACTACGAGCTCTGCATCTCAGATTAAGATTCCGCTGCACATTACTTTAACGTACACAAAGCTTACCTTGATTGGAAGCGAGAAGAGATAGATCTCCTCAAGAGACTTGATCTTCATATCCTTGACCAGGCGACCAAGCTTGGTGACAGGAATCCACTAACAAAGAAATCCGCGCAAAAGGGTCAGCACCAGCTGCCAGCCCCCCAAGGGAACCGGCTGGGTTTCCGCTCCGGCTCTCGGGATAGCAGCGAAGAACCAGAGTCTCCCACAGGGCCCAGCTCCACCACCCAGGACGACCCCACACAGCCCGCCCAGCCCACTCCGGCCCCGGGTTCCACTTACTTCCTTATCTTCGGCCTTGCCTCCACGGGCCCCGCGGCCTCTCCCCCGACCCCTGCCGCGGCCGCGCCCGCGGCCCCGCAGCCCGGTCCCGAAGCCGCCGCGAAAGCCCCCTCGGGCTGCTCCTGCACCTCCCGCCGCACCGGCGTCGTCCGCCATTTGCTAGAGCAGAAAAGGGCACGTTAGCCGGGACACCGCCACCGCCCCGGCGGGAAACGGTAGAGCCCGGAGGCGGCCGATACAACCGGGCGCGGCCGCCCCCAGTCCCGATGGGGGCGGATGGGGTGCAGGCCGCGCCGCTCCGCCGGCGCCATCGCGCCCGCCCGTCCCACTTACGTGATCTCTCAGAGTAGAAGGCCGCACTGCCCGGCCGCTGGCTATTTATAGTCCGCCGGGGTCTCGCGAGAGCGTCGCCTGCCCCGCGCGCTGAATGAGGAATACACTGCGGGGCAGAGCGGCGCCTTCCGCCCGCTTATACAGGTTGCGGGGCGGGGAGACCCATCGGCAGCCGTGCGCATGCGCCGAGTCGAGTATATAACGGGCGCACACGCGCGTAGCGCTCAGCCTGCGAGGAGGGTAGGTGGTGAGGGTGTGCGGCGGTTACTGCGGTCTGTGTTCCTGGAGCGTTTTAAAGAAGCTTTTGGGGCGCTGATGGTGCTGTCTGAGTTAGTGTTGGGTGGGCCGTAGAGGGGAGGGCCTTGGTGAGCGGCCTGGGAAAGTGCTTCAGGGCTCGCGTTAGCTGTGGGCGCCAGGCACAGTCTGAAAATCACTTAGGGCCTTCTGTGGCCCCTGGTGAGATAACTGTGCCGACAGCATAGGGAACGTTAAGCTTATTGCCCACGGTAACGTGTGGGGAGTGAAACCCGTGTTCCCATAACCCTTTACTTAGCAGGCATCAGGGAATAACGCGTGCTGAGGCGATGGCTGTTTCTCAGAGTTAACTTTTTTCTCCATCACCAGGTGCTGAGCGCGGCCCGGGACCGCTTGGTCTCCCCGGACGGACCGAGCTGCCGAGCGTGGGGCTGCTTAGGCTCCGCCTTCCCGAGGGGGCGCTGCCGGCCGCGTCGTGCGCGGCGCCATGAGCGTGTCTGACACTGTCAGTGATTCCGGTCTCCTTGGTGAGCCCTGTGAAGCAAAGGGGAGGCTGTAGTGGGTGATGAGAGAGTACCGACAGCTGGAACGCGTTGAAATGATTCGGCTGTGTATGTTTTATACGCAATAAAAGATGAATCACTTGAAGGCTTGTTGTCGAGCCTGTGTTTTTCTTGTTGATTTAAAAATCCCACGTTTCCCTGTGGCTGGAGCTGGGGGGGTCGCTTCGTTGGGGAGGGAGTGTGCTGATGGAGAACGCTTCGGAGCACTACGTGGCGGTGCGGGGGCCGCTCCGAGGCCGGCGGTACCGGTTGCTCCGTCCTCGTCACCGCGGGGGCTACGGCGGCAGTAGCGGCACCACCCCCCTGCCCACACTAAAGATGGCGGTCACGACGCCCCTGCGTGTTTCGTCACTGCCATGCGCCGGAAGTGGCGCCCTTCTCCCGTAGCAACCGCGAGCGCCGGAAGCGGCAGGCACGCGGAGCGCGGCGGTGCGAGAGATGGAGGCGGCGGCCGCCGCCAGCCCCGTGCGCTTCAAGACCAAGTGAGGAGCGGCCGGGATGGCCGGGGCTGGGCCGCCGCCGTTGTGGTTTAACCCCCGGCTTGCCCGTCTCTCTCTTTCTTTTCCAGCTACGCCCTGTCGAGGAAGATCGAGCCTTTCTACAAGGGAGGACGAGTCCAGGTACGGAGGCAGCGAGGGGCGGGGTTGGGAATACCACCCTCTCCCGGCTCCGTAACGTTCCCGTGTTCTGTTCCCTTTTCGCCAGATAAACCGGGATGGAAAGTTCATGTTTTGCCCCTGTGGGACCAAGATGAACGTCATCGATGTGGAAACGGGAGCTCTCTACAGCCTCCAGGAGGTGACGAGGCTGTGCTTGTCCTCAGCACGAGAAGGTCGTGGACCTGTTGGAGCAGGCCCGGAGGAGGCCATGAGCGTGCTCTGAGGGCTGGAGCCCCTCTGCTGTGAGGACAGGCTGAGAGGGTTGGGGTTGTTCAGCCTGGAGAAGAGAAGGCTCCGCAGGGACCTTATTGCGGCCTTCCAGTACCTAAAGGGGGCCTATGAGAAGGCTGGGGAGAGACTTTTTACAAGGGTGTGTAGTGATAGGACAAGGGATAACAGCTTCAAACTGGAAGGGGGTAGATTTAGATTAGATATCATTAAAAAAAGTTTCACTTTAAGGGTGGCGAGACACTGGAACAAGTTGCCCAGAGAAGCTGTGGCTGCCCCATCCCTGGAGGGGTTCAAGGCCAGGCTGGACGGGGCTTGGAGCAACCTGGTCTGGTGGGAGGTGTCCCTGTCCAGGGCAGGAGGCTTAGAATTGGATGATCTTTAAAGTCCTTTCCAACCCAAACCATTCTATGAGATCCAGCCTCTTTTGACTGGTGGTGAAACTGCTGAGAGTTTTCCAAGGCTCCTGGGGCGTTTTTCCGCTCTTGCCGGCTGTTGTTCTAAAACTCCCAGGAGCAAGAAATGGAGGATGAGAATTGCTCTGAATGCAGAGAGATGTTATTTGTGTTGTCCCTAAGTGCAGTTGGGAGCTGCTGGCTGCGCTCTGTGTCAGCAGAAGCATTTACAGAAGGGAACACTGTGAGCACGCCACTCTACAGGGGGTTTAAATGGCTTTTTTTTTTCTTTAACTTTTATAGAATGAAGACGAGGACATCACTTCATTTGTTCTTAGCCCTGATGATGAGGTATGTGTTTGGTGTGTGGTTTTCTGTGCTGCTCTGTCAGGCCAGTGGACACTGAAGCCTTCCTTGCCTGGAAGTGCCGTGCATTTCCAGAGATCCCTGCGGAATCCTCTCAGATGCTTCTGTCTGTCTCCCCTTCTGGGCTCAGGTCAGACAGGAATGCTGCGAGACTGGGCTTCAAGAGTGTCATAGTAACTGGCATTTCTGTGCTTTGTGTGTGGGCACTGGAAGAAATTGAAATCTAATTAGTAGTTAACGGTGTCTCCTTTGCCTTGCTTTTGTGCAGATCCTCGTGACCGGGAGCCGAGCCCTGTTGCTGAAGCAATGGAACTGGCGAGAGAACAAGTGCGTTCGCACATGGAAAGCTGTGCACACAGCACCTGTTGCTAGCATGGCCTTTGACTCTACTTCAACATTGTTAGCCACAGGTACAATCCTATTTCAGTGTCACATGATGGGAATGATACTGAGTGGCCCTTCTGCTTTTGAATAATTTAGCTCAGCTGGACACAGCCTGAGGTAGTGATCTCCTGAATTCAGACATAATCAGAAGAGGTTTTACTTGGGTAGAAGTGATGTCTTGACAGACAAGGGATCCTTTCAGTGTTCTATCTAAAGTATACTTAGTAAAATAGTGATAAAAATCAGGCATCTGTGGGACAGTGTGGTGTAGTTATCCTAGTGCAGAGCGGGGATGCTTGGAGATGGAAGAGGGCAGGCATGACCTGTAACTTAATTGTACTCCAGGATTCTTGTCTGTGAGCAGTCGGGTCTTGCCCAGCTCTCTGAAAGTGTAAGGTGTCCCTGAGCTTCTCTTGGTGTGGGTTGTTGTTACCAAATTCATTTTTCTTTCTGCTGCCACTGCAACCCATGAAACTTTACAGTTGCTGATATGTTGGACCTCTCGTCTCTCCCTCCTCTGTAGTTCATTTGTATATGCCCTTCTTTACCCAGGTGGCTGTGACAGCACCATTAAGATCTGGGATATGATCAAGCAGTACTGCACACACAACCTAAAAGGATCTTCAGGAGTTGTACAGTAAGGATGGGTTATATTTGTCAGTCACTGGCGTTAGTGTGATGTTTGGACACTGGGATTGATGTGAAATGTCTGGAGTTAATGGAATGTGAAGGCCCGTTCTGGGCTCTTCTGTTTCCTGTTTTTTGAAATGTCTGGTGAAGGAGCAGGGCTATGACTGGCTTTAGCCCAGAGAGAAAAGACTTGGATCAATAAATCTGTGTCATGCTTTGGGCTGGGATCTAAATGGAATATCTGTGCTTACTACCTGATGTACTTCAAGAATGTGGAAAGACTGGCAAAGATCAGTTGTAAATTTTTCTGGTGGGTGGCAGAGGAATGAAGTCCTACAAAGTCCACTTATAAATTCATCTCAACTGATCTGTCAAACTCTGTGTAGAATGTGTATTTATTTAAATGTTGGGCTGATGCCAGCATGCCAGATGGTTTATTCCTGTCCTGTTCAAGTGCATCTCCTTCTGTTTAGCCTTGTTGAGTTCCACCCTGATATCTCCCGTCTGCAACTCTTCTCCTCCTCAATTGACTACAAAATCCGCATCTGGGACCTGAATTCCAGCAAGTGTGTTGCTATGCTGGATGGCCATTTCAGTGCTGTCACCTCGCTGGCGTTTGCAGATGGAAACACGCTTATTAGGTAAAACCTTGCAGAGGCTTAGCCTTTCTCTGCTGTTCTGCCAGAGACTGAGTGTTTCTGTAGGGTCTGGGAAGGTCATCCTGTGAGGGGAAGGACTGCTACAAGTGTTCGGTCTCTGCTTGACTATACAAGCGACCGAAGGTCTCAGTGCTCATGTGTCTGGTGATATACCATGCTGTCACATGGAAGGCTGGTGCCCTCTTTCACGTGGGCCTCTTCCCACAATTCCAAATTGGCACTCAGAGCCTGAGTTGAATGGATCTAACACTGGAACTGCTCTTTTAACTTGCAGTTCTGGCCGTGATAAAATCTGCATGGTGTGGGACCTGAAAACCAGAGAAAGTAAACGGACCGTCCCTGTCTACGAGGTGAAATTGTGTTTCATTTATTCCTTTGAGATCCTTTGTAGTTTCTAGGCCACAGTTTGTATTGTACCCCTCCCTCTTTATGTTCTTACATGTTGTGCAGTGGTGTTTCTTTCCTTTCCAGAGGCCTTAAAACTCTGTGCCTGAAGCTGTTTATTTTCTTTTTCTCCTTGCCTGGTGTGGTCATGTTAGTTTGAGGAAATATATGCCTCCAGTGTCCCAGTGCTGGAGAAGGAAGGAACGGCAATCATGGAAAAAACTCGTTCTCATGTAGTCTCATGCCTGCCTGTCCTTGGTAGCTGTGCAGTGGGGGGCAGTGGAGTTGGGAGGGGTGTGTGTGTGTGTCTGTTGGTATGAGAGGGCTGTTGCACAGCTCTGGTTGCTGAAATGGGACTCTGGTCCCTTGCACTCAACTGGTGTTTGGCCAACTCTCTTGCAGAGCGTGGAAGCTGCCGTTTTGTTACCTGAAAAGGGAGATTTCTCTCAACTGGGTGTGAAGAAACAAGGGTTGCACTTTGTCACAGCTGGCAGCAAAGGTGAGCGTCCTGGCATGTCGCTGCTGGATTTGGAGACTGAGGAAGGGCTGTACTTCATTGCTTTTGTTCCTGGGGTGTGTGTTCTTTGTGTGGCAGAAGCCTTGGGCTGAACTTTGAAGGCTGGAGAGCAGAGCCTGGTCCTGAGTTCCTCTGACAGTAATGGATAAGCGGGATCGATCAGGCATGCTGTGGAGCTTTAACTATCTATGTTTTCAAACTGCAAAAAGTTCGATTTGGGATGGAGAATTAAAACTTTGTGGCCCTTCCTGCCACTGTGATTGGATCTCTTCACAGTCTCGCCTTAAAGCTGTGTAGGTTTTTCTAGTGGGCAAGGCCAGGGTTTGTTGTATATTCTTTGGACAATCGCTGCCTAAAACAGTGGCTCTGACAGATAATTTATATCATTGTTATTGTTAGGCATCCTGAAAGTTTGGGAAGTCGCCACAGCCGCTTGCATATATACCCAGCCTGTGCCCTTTGAGTCCAAGGAGGAGGCCAGCGAGCACAGCCTCACCCAGTGCATGCTTGTGCCTGAGAGAAATGAGATTGTCACAGTGTCTGTCGAACACAACATTGTTTTTTATGATGCTCAAACTCTTCAGCTCAGGAAGCAGGTAACAGCCCTCAGCCTCCCTTTTCCTCTTCCTTTAATCCATACTTTAGGATCAGCTCTGTTCCTGATGAAGGCTTTGTCCAGGGATGCCCTCCCCTCCTGCCTGTTCTTGAACTGTTCCTTGGTTACAAGTCAGAAAGCCAGTTTCACTGGTGAGGTTGTGTGGAGGAATATTGCGCAGACACAAACATAGGAAAAGAAAACAGAACAGGCCTAGGCAAAAATCCTTCCTCTGCTCCAGCTTATATCTAAGATTATTACATGCAGCATTACATGACAAGTAACAGTAACACAGCCTCACTGAGCATGGTGCCATTTGGTACTTCTCTAACCAGCTGACTTCTCCCTGTTAAACTGTTTCTGTTGTGCCATCCTCAGCTTGCAGGTTACAACGATGAGGTTCTGGATGTGAAGTTCCTCGGGCCTGGTGATTCTCACATTGTTGTGGCTACCAACAGCCCTCAGCTGAAAGTGTTTGAACTGGCAACATTGCACTGCCAGATCCTCTATGGCCACACAGGTGTGTGTGATCAGCTCTGACGTGGGTGGGTGGGAGGGAGATGCGAAAGCATTTCTTTGTCCAGCTTCTCTCTAAACTCTTATGTGGAGACTGGAGTCCTCGAGTTCTCCCTGGAACAGCATGACAAAAAGTTTTGGAGTTGTGTGGAGAAAGTATATGTTATGCCATCCTGATTTTGCAAACACTAGTTTACTTTATCCAGTTCTGTCAGTTCAGTCCCTTTCACTGGTTGTGAGATCAATTTAAATCGGTATGTGAATGCAAGCTCTGAATGCAGTTTTGTGGCTGCAAGTGACAGACTCGCACCAATGCTGTAAGCAGCCAGTCACTCTGTAGTGAGTTTAGATATGTTCCTGAGTGTCCCAAACCTGTCCCTGGGTCATTAAGCAATGGGCTTATTACTTCACGTGTTTCTGTTGTCTGATCTCAGTATTACTTTGCATCCAACTATTTTTTCTTCTTCTGTTTAGAAACAATTCTTGCTTTGGATGTCTTCAGAAAAGGCCTGATGTTTGTCAGCTGTGCTAAGGTGTGTTAGTTTTCTTCATTTAATGAAACTCTTCATTCTAGTGATCTTTATGGGCAGAGTTGTATTCCTTTTTGGTGATCAAGAAAGGGCTTTTGTTCAGACGGAATTCCTGTCTGCTACATCCCCCAGATATGAGGTTCTTTCACTGTCCCTTTTTAACGTTGTCCCTGGGGAACTGTGACTGATTCTATTTTATTAGTCTGAAAGGAGATGTCTCATTCTCCAAGCATCTTGCCCTTGCATTAGGGTTCAGAGATGTCATTAGTGTGAGGCTGATGGGGAGCTGTGGGTAAAAACCGCGTTGGAAGAAAAAGTGTGGACTGCCCTGATACCCCCAGAAATAAACCTCTGTGCTGGAATCCCAGACTGGAGTGCGCCGAGTCTGGCTGTGTCTGCCCTCACCTGCTCTGATTAATTCAGGCAAAGGTTCAAGTTTGAGAAGTGAATAGTCAGGCTCATGGATGTGGTGAACGCATGGGGAACCAATCACTTGTCAAAAAAACACAGCAGTTTATGTCCTCTCCTATTACAGGACAAAAGCCTTCGAGTCTGGCGGATGAACAAAGATGGAATGGTGATCTGTGTTGCCCAAGGTCTGGGTCATGCGCATGGGGTAGGCGCTGTCTCTTGCTCAAGGTAATAAAAATCAGACGAGGGTTTATCTTTACAAGCATGAGTCATGGCTGCTTTGCTGATCCTCAGGGTGAATGTGTTGGTGGATGCCTGCCTCTGAGCCATGCTGTTTCTCATTTTTTTGGTTTTTTTGATGCACATCTGTCTCTGCTGAAGTTGTAAAGTTTGCATTTCTTTGTTAGTCTAACTCCTGTTTGCCTTAAAGAGCAGCAGCTGGATGAGTTGCCACATAACACTGGAGTGATCTGGAGAGGAGGGTTGGGGAGTGAAGGGAATGTGTCTATGAAGGTGCTTGCTTGAACAGCATGTCTGTTTATCAGCTCTTCTCCTTTCTCCATGCTGCCTAACAGCCTGGAAAGCCCAGCTTGCCTGTTCAAGAGCTGCTGTAGACCTTTGTCTGTAAATGATGAGAGCTAGCAGTGCTCTGGCTTAATGTCTGAATTGTTGGAGGCTGTCCCAGGGACCTAAGTAAAATGAAAGACAGCTTGAAAAAAACAATAAAGCACTCTGTTTCACATCCCAGCAGAGAGACCGTGTGTAGATCCCGGTAGGGGAGGAGAAGACCTTTTTTTCTGTCCATGGGAAGCCACTGTTTTGCTTCCTTACACTTGACATTTGTATTCCTTTCAGACTGAAAGAAAGCTTCATAGTAACCAGCAGCCAGGACTGCACAATCAAGATCTGGAATATCCCGAAATCCCTCACTTCCAAAGCAAAAGCGGCCTTGATCTCCAGTCCAGAAATCCTTCATGCAAACGTGACTGAGAGGGGTCATGACAAGGTAAAGCTCATGTGATGTTACAACACGCTTTTAGTACTTAAATCTTTCTCTGTGTTTTACCCTACATTTATTACCTGTCTAAAAGCTAGAGCAAAGACTTAAACTGCTTTGTGCTCTCTGTACTTGTGTGACTTCTCTAGGACATAAACAGCGTGGCAGTTTCTCCAAATGACAGGCTCATTGCAACAGGCTCGCAGGATCGGCTGGCCAAGCTGTGGTCCTGTTCTGATTGCTCTCTGCTGGGTGTCTTCACTGGACATAAGCGTGGAATCTGGTGTGTGCAGTTCTCGCCGGTGGATCAGATCTTGGCCACTTCTTCAGCAGATGGGACCCTGAAGCTTTGGGGCCTTCGGGACTTCAGCTGTCTGAAGGTAATCATAGAATCATAGGGTTGGCAGGGACCTCTGGAGATAGTCTAGTTCAACCCCCCTGCCAGAGCAGGGTCACCCAGAGCAGGTGGCACAGGAA
>VXBH01005361.1:1982016-2003601 GCA_013400035.1 Rynchops niger | reverse complement strand
TCTCCAGCAGTTCCCTGTCCTTCTTGAACTGGGGAGTCCAGAACTGGACACAGGACTCCAGGTGCGGCCTCCCCAGGGCAGAGCAGAGGGGGAGCATGACCTCCCTCCACCTGCTGGCCACACTCTTCTTGATGCACCCCAGGATGCCATTGGCCTTCTTGGCCACAAGGGCACATTGCTGGCTCATGGTCATCCTGTTGTCCACCAGGACTCACAGGTCTCTTTCCGCCGAGCTGCTCTCCAGCAGGTCACCCCCAGCCTGTACTGGTGCATGGGGTTATTCCTCCCCAGATGATGAGAACTCAGACTGCCCCTTGCTCTAGGCAATCCTTGTGTGTTACAGGGATTGATTAAGGCTGTTTCAAAATAGTATGTTCTGGCCAGTGCAGCTGAAATTTAGCAACAAGGCCATGCTGAATTAATAACTATTTGGGTCTACCCTTGTTCTCCAGGATCTTGGATATGTAAGCTGCATACAGAGCGCCAGGGCAAGAGCATCTGCTCAGTGCTTAAGTGATCTTTCTTTTCTAGCTAACCAGGGAGCAACATGGTTGATCATAGGGGAAAAGCACATTGATGCTACTGAAGGAAAGCTGGCTTTGCCTGACACGGCTGTGGCCACGAAGGAAAACCACGCAAGTTTAAATATCAGACTCTCTCTTCATAGAAGAACTATCTTTCCACTCCAGCAGCATCTCGCTAAGACCATGAGAAGGCAATTGCCACTCTGTGCCACGTTCTCCCCAGCAGTGTTACCTCACTTCACGCAGTGGTGGATGAATTGGCCTTTTGGGGAGATATCCTATGCTGTTGGCCTCACTGTTCAGACCATTTGCAATATGACCTTGGCCAACAGGTTTAAGCTAGCAGGTGGTTTGAAGAAATGTTACAGGGACAAGTCATTTCCTTCTGCCCTTTTAACCTACAGTGAAAGTCCCGAGAGTAGAGGCTGCTTTTTGGAACTTCCCTACTGGGGCTTTAAGAGTAAATATTATCCTCTTGAAAGAGGACTTTCTGGAAAGGCCTGGCCACAACTCTAATGTTTCTGAGCTTCCTTGCTGTTTTCCAGACCTTTGAAGGTCATGATGCCTCTGTACTGAAGATCATTTTCGTAAGCCGAGGAACACAACTGCTCAGCAGGTAAGTGCCTCTAGGCCAGGAGTCTAGAGGAAGATGTCAAAACGAATCAGAAGAGAAATCTCTTAGCTTATATCAGCAGCGAGAGGGAAGAGCCTTGCGTAGTGGATTTACTTTTGGAAAGACTGATAGGAAGATGCCATGTTTATGCCAAGCTTTCTGCAGGGGTTAACTTATCTTCCTCTTCTCCAGTTACGCTGTGGATTCTAGTTAGCTGCTGTGACATTGTTGGGTTGGTGACATACACTACAGTTAGGCGGAGCTAGGCGTGCATCTCACCCTCCTGCTTTTGGTGAGAGCAAAGCAGCCAGAGCTAAACAGTTATTGGTACCTGGGGAAACCACCAGAGCATATGAGGAAACACAGGTAATAGCATTTCCCAACTAGAAGTCACTTGAAGGAATGCTGGTAGTACTGGGAACTACTTGTTCAGAATTCTCAAGCTCTTTTGACATTTTTGGTTAATTCTACTGCTGTTTAAAAGGCACTGGAATGGGACAAGTTTATCTGATATTTGAGGTGGGGCAGAGCGAGAATGGATCTGTCCAGTGGTTCTCCGAGTGAAGTTTATTGTGTTTCTTTCTCTTCCAAAAGTGGTTCTGATGGTCTCTTAAAACTCTGGACAATTAAAACAAATGAGTGTGTGAAAACGTTAGATGGTCATGAAGATAAAATCTGGGGTCTTCACTCTAACAAGCAAGACGATATGGTTGTGACAGCATCCAGTGACTCCTGCATCACGCTGTGGAAGGTACAGTGTGGGGTTTTTCTGTGTTTCCCCTCTGGGTTAGAAATCAGAATGCAGTTGGAGAGCCTAGGATCCCAGGGGCTTGTTTGTCACAATTCCAGCATGACACATGCTCTTCTCATTTTCTGCACTTCGAAATTGGGTCCGTAAGGCATGTCTTCAGGTTTGGGCTGGGTTTCTTTTGCCATACTGTGTTTCCCCAGTTGATGTTGTAAAAGGAACAGCAGATGGGCCTTAGCAGCCTGCCCAGTGCTGGTGTTCTAAAGGTGGATTGGAGGGAAGTTGTGAGTTGCTGGATTTAATGGTTAAATTACTTGACCTACAGATCTTGCTGCAGAAACTGATCTCCTAATCACTTGATGGCTAAATGAAAATTAATCTGTATTAAAGCAAGAGTTGACAAAGTTATATTCTGTTTTTCTCTACAGGATGTCACTGAAATTGAAGAGAAAGAGGCACAAGCTAAACAGGAGGAGCAGATTATGAAGTAAGTTGATCCTGTGCAATGATGAGCTGTGACAGGCAAACTCTGTCCAGTGGAACCGTCCACACCTAGAGCCATCCAGCTCCATCTAATCCATATATCGCATCGTTTAGCTATTTAGAGGCTGTCAAGGCACAGTAGTCTCTTCTTTGTAGTTTATCTTTAGTTCTTGCAAAGTCTTGCTATAATACTGTCACCTTGACAATTGATTAGTTTCTTTTTTATGCACTGCTAAGATAAGCAAAGTCAAACTGCCAGAGCCTACTTTCACTTTCTCCTGCTTCAGCCAGCACTGAGTAGCTCAGGGAGCCCTTGAACGTGCCAGGGTAATTTATCTGCACAATGAGGGCACTGAGGCATTCATTGGCAAATAGCATTAACTTCTTGGCATTAAAGCTCTGCATGCTATTGTTGCCAAATTTGCTGCTTTCTGTATAGATTTTTTTCACCAACCAAATACTTGTCTCACTCTCTTGACCCTGATTTGTTTTCCAGAGAGCAAGAGCTTTCTAACCTGCTTCACGAGAAAAGATATCTCAAAGCTTTAGGGTTGGCAATCTCTCTGGATCGTCCGCACACGGTGTTGATGGTGGTCAAAGGTGAGTCCACGTTGTGCTCTGAAGGCATTTTTCTGCCCTCTCTGCTTTCCAGAACATTTCTTCCAGGTAGATGAGTCTAGAAGGTCTCATTTGTCTGAAAGCCTCAGTTTTCTCTTTCTGTGATGAATTCCATTTTCCTAAGTGAAATCGCCCTTGATAACAAATGGTGTCCCTGCTCTCAGCCCATGGGTGTGTGGGCTGGACTCCTGCGTGGACTCTTCATTTCTCTTTTTCCACAGCCATCCTCAAGGAAACTGAGGGGAGGAAGCACTTGGAAGAGAACATTGTTCGGCTGCGGAAGGATCAGAAAGGTTTGTTGTAACTTGGTTTAAAGTGATAAAACCATTCAGGTTAGGGGCTTGTTTTCTTAACTGATATTAAAAGGAGAAGAATCTCCTTAGACTCAGTATTTACCGCTCTGCTCCCACCGTGCTGAAGCGGGACTGCTGCCCAAGGCCAGCTTCTTTGTGATGGTGCTGCTCGTGGTGCACGCCAGCAACTGCTCTGAGCTTGTGTGAGTGGCTTTGCCTGGCCTTGTCCCCACCTTGTTTGGGATGTTGATGTGACAGCTCAAGAAACGGTTCAGTGCATAGCTGTTCTGCCCCTCTGGGCTCATCGGTCGGGGTGTGTGGGAGCTGAACCGCTCTGTACGACAGAAGAGATGCTTTCGAACTTGGCATCTCCTGTGTGCCAGCACCATGGCACAGCCAGCCTGTACAAATTTCCTTCGTCGCTAGAGGCGGTGTTAGCGTTTTTGGTGACGTGGAATACGAACTCTCGAAACTGCCACGAGGCCCAAGCTGTCATTGAAACCCTCTTGAAGCACGAAGCACCGGACAGCCTCCTGCAGTACTCGGGCATTAAATCTGCTGTGGAGTCCCTGCTGCCTTACACCGGTGAGTCACGCTGCTGGGACGGGCTGCGAGCCTGAACTCTCCTCCTGTCTTCTGAATATTCCCTGTTTGCCTTGATCTAAAGAGAAGGGAGGTTTTTGCCCCCCGTTCCGGTGAGCTTTCTCTCCTGTGATGCTAACCATTGCATTTCTCTCTTTGCAGAGCGCCATTTTCAGAGACTGAGCCGTTTGCTACAGGCCTCCATGTTCATTGATTTCATGTTGCAAAACATGAAACTGGCGGATGCAGCCCAGCAGGAAGACATGACTTTGTGACCTTCCTCCTGCCAGTTGCTCTTTCTGGAGGGGAGGGTCTGAACTGCCTTCCCACCAGGTATGGCAACTGGACTATTCCTGTATTTTATAATAAATTTTTAAAGTTTGAATTTCTAAAACAAGTCTGGCATTCTGTCTCCTTGGGGCTTGGTGAGAGGAAGGGGTCATTCCTTTGGCCAAGCTCTTGTTTCCCTTGCTGCTTTCACACCCTGGATTTTCAGGCCCGGACACTTAAACAGCACTTAGTTTGGAGAAAAGGCAGAAGTGTTTGGTCTTTGCTGGGGATTTAAAGACTTTGCGGAGTTGGGAGACACTACAGGCAATGTTGTGTCATATCCCAAAGCCCAGCTAGGCAGTGTGTGTGTCATTGAATCAGTGTTGTTTTGATTTTTTTCTTTGCTTGGGCAAAATGCAGCCTGGGCCAAGGCAGGTCTCTCACCTGTGCCTGCCCTGAATGTTAGTGCCTGGGAGGGAGATAAGTGCAATTTTAATTCCCCAGCTAACAAATTTTTTGAAGTACAGAAAACAAGCAGTCTTCATAGATATTTACTTGTATTTTATTTTAGTCTCCAAAATAAATGTAATAAAAATGTATAAAATTCAGAACAACATAAAGCAATTTAACTTGTGAGGTGTTTAAAAAACAAAAACAAACAGATAATAACTAAAATTAAAGGTAGCAATCTATTAAAGTAATTTTTCTTATAACTATTTTTATAACTCAATTCTAGCAAATAAACTTAGGATGAGAATTGCTGTGAGTTTCAGTAACTACCAGACCCCCTTGAAAGGGGAATATTTTGTTCTTAACAATGAGCTCTGGCCCCCTTACCTGGTTGGGAAATGAGCTGTACTACAAGCATTTTTGTTGGTGTGCCTGCACACACATCTCTGTAGGGAACAGTCAGAGAAGAGGTTCTTGGCCAACAGGTTTTGTTGTATTCGCAGCCATTCAGCAGATGCAGTCAATTCAAATATTTGATGGCCAGCATCCACTACCCAAGTTGATCTAACATTTAAAAAAAAAATACCAAACACAAAAACCCAAAGGCCAAACCACCAAAAATAGAGTTTTTAAAAAATATATAAAATAGGTGGTTCAAATAGATGGCATTCGCATGGCTGCAGCATCCCATGAACTACCCCATGCCAGTAGTTGTAGCTGTGGATTTCATGGGTGACTCTGTCACTCGGGGTTTCACTCCACAGCTCTGCTGGGTGGCTGCAGCACTCTGCCAGCTACCCCCGACTGCAGGATAAATACCTGCCCGAGGGAGAATTAACTGAATCTGAAGTGACCGCTAACTTACAGAGGAGCTGCCAGATCCCCAGCTGCCAGGACTCCCCTGATGAGTTAAACCACTAAATCCCCTAAGTCTGGTAAAGCCCCTCCTGGCTTCCCGACCTCCCTGTGCGAGCTGCAGCACCAATCGGGGTTACGCAGGGAAGCAATGTTTGCATGCGAGTTCTGTCCTTGGAAAGCGACAACTCCCAAGCCCTCACAGTCCCCACACCACTGTCCATGGCTCCTGTGGTACATCAGCGAGGAGGGAGCCTGGCTGTCTGTCGTGGGGCTGGCCCAGGGCCGGGTCTGTGCCTCCCCAGCAGGGACTAGTGCACGCTCGGAGGGAGCAGAGCCTGGAGGGCAGGCCGGGTGGAAGACTTTTGCACAGCTCGCTTTGTGACAGTGCTGCACTTCTGGAGGATCTCATGGGCTGAGGGGCGCATGGGCATCTTGGGGACACAAGTGGCCAAGTCTGGGTCAGTGAGGGAATAACTTAGATCAGTTGCAGATGACTCCACGAAGCCTGAATCGTTCCTGTCCTTGTGCGTGAGGTGTGGAGACTTGCTGGTGTGCGTGGCCAAGGCATGCTCCAGGGGAGAGCTCCTAGCCTGCTCGACTTCGGGCAGAGATCTTGACAATTCAGGCTTCCAGCTCGGCTGGCCGTCCCGCTCGCTGCTACTCCCTGAGCTGAGAGATGAGCTGTCTGACTCCAGGTCCGGGGTGGAGCTGGCCCTGGGCAGAGACCTTGATCTGCTTCTCATAGAGCTCACGTCCTCTTCAGTCTGGTCAAGGGAAGAGCGAGCCTGCACCCTGTGCTGTCCTGTGGCCTCACCCTGGGGCTGAGTTGCCGGCAGAGAGGAGCAGAGGTTCGGGGTGGAGACGTTGAGCCCGCAGGTCATGATGGTCTGGAGCTTGTGGTGAGGATTCTTGTAGGGCTGAAGGTACATGGAGGGCATGTAGCCGGTATGGCCGTTGTATCTGAGGGGGAAGGATGAAAAGCAACACTGAAAAGAGCCCTTCTCCCAGCTCCAACTGAGGGGAGGGAGCAGAGCACCAAGGGGAAGAGGGTGAGGACTCAGCTCAGTGCTGTACACGGGACACGAGGAAGGGGAAAATTGTCCCTAACCAAGGGCAGTCAACTTTGGGGGGAGCTCCTCTGCACCGCGCTTGGAGAGGAGCAGGCAAGAAGCGCCTGCAGCAGGTAACCGGCTCCCTCAGGGAACAAGTGCTTCGGAAAAGCCTCCTTACCGGATCAGCCACCAGCCATCCTCAGATTTCTTGACCACCTCCACGATGATGCCATTGTTCAGTGAGAGCTCGTCTGCCTTCTGAGACTTGTAGTCCCGCACAACAAAGTACAGGCTCCCTGCAGAGAGAAGGGGGAGGTTGGTTTTGCCTTGTGGAGAAAATGCCTCCATCCCTGTGACCGACCAGAGAGGTGTAGGGCAAGTGTCCCTGAGAGTGACTGGTTTGCTCAGAGACCCGCAGCTGAGGGTAGAGCTGATCAGAAGAGTCAGAGATACAGGCAGGGACTCCAAACAATGGTTGAAGTGGTGGGGTTTTTACAGAACTAATTTTTTGAAGGAGGAATGTGGTGTCCCAGGGAACCAGAAGCAGACTTACCCTCCTCGTTTGAGCTCAAGGCATTCTGGATGTCCTTGTGGACATCAATCTCTTCCAGGTACGAAGCTGGGAACCAGGCTATCTGCTTGTCTGCGTTTTCCACTAGCCACCATCCTGCAGAAAACAGGAAAAAAAAAAAAAAAGTTTTTTAACAGCTTGTGAGTAGACAGATGACCATAATTGTGGGGTAGAGGCTGCTCTGCCACAAGAGACAGGGGCATTCTGCAGAGCAGCTCAGCGCCTGGCTGATGCCGTGCTGACACTGTTCTTTGCTCCTGTGTCAATCCAGGTAAGCGCACCATGCGTACGAACACCCACACGCACCCAGGATGCTACCGACTCGTCATTGGCCAAGCTATGAATCAACTTACACCATCCATCCCTGAAAGCAAAGAATTCCTATCAAACTTACCAGTCATGTCCTTGATTAACACTTCAACAATTTCCTTCTTAGTGACTTTGAAAGTCTTGTTCTTTGTGTCTTTGGTTTCAAAGGTTTCGATGCATCTGTAGCTCTGGGATGCCTGAGGGTGTGTAATAGAGAGCTGCTGCCCTGGCTGGTTTTTCTTCCCCCCTCCAATTTCTGATGGCATGATCACAACACTGAAAGGCAAAGTTTAATATCAGTTTACTGAAAACTCACATGCAAGGTTGAGTTTAGTAGTCGTTTTGGTAAAATTTTCTATGCAGTAGGCTAAGAAAAGCTTAGGCATCAGAAACAACATGGACGTACTACATTAAAGCATTCAGTAGAACTTCCCTGCTCTGCTGCCCCAGTATTTAACTTGTTTCTCATCTACCCGTATTCTATAACAGTGCTGTTTCATGAAGACACATACAAACAAAAGGTACAAATATGATTTCACACCTGTTCTCAGGAAAGCAGGGATCTAAATCTTGGGTCTGTGCCTTGAAAAACTGAATCACGTCTTCACCCTGGGAGATTTTAGCCTCTGTTTTCAGCAGCTCCTGGGAGTAAGTTTCCAGCAGTTTCAGTAATTCCAGGCACCTGTTCAGCTTCCCGCTCTTCCTGTGCTTTGAATTTACATCTTTAAAATAATAAAAGCGAAGTTGGTGTAAGACAACAATGGATCTGGGTGCTTTGAGAGCAGTGTTTTTTGCCTGAGCGGAGGTGTACCCTCACCTACCGCCCTTCCACACACAAGCCCAAACTGTAAGAAGCCAAGACCAGCAGCTGTCTCTGCCTTTTTAATAGCTCCTGATACAATTTTTTAATATCTAGAATTTATCTTTGTTCACGCATAAATGTTGCAAGGGGCTCTGGGCCAATATTTGGAGTATAACATTAATTTACCAAGTGCAATTATATATTAAAAACGTCTTCCTGAGTTATTTTAAGCCAGTAATAGCCCCAAGCACGTTGATGTAACCCAGCAGTACCATGCCACAAGCAGGACTGAGCTGTTAATCTGTTCCAGAGGAAGGTCAGACTCGGAGACTGAAGTCTATGTCATCAGTTACGACTGTCCCCAACAGCTCTATCGTGTTTGTTGGTCCATCAGGGATTCGTTCTCCTTACCTTTAAACCGGGGTATTGTCCGTTCGGATCTCCTGAGTGAGCCGTTCTCGATGGGGAATTTTCTCTTCAGCTCTTTCTAAAAGTGAGGAGGAGGAGACAATAGTGATGCTTTGCAGCCCTGAAACACACGGCTGGGCTCCTTCCCCTCTCCCCAGGACGGGAATCCTGTTTTCAGGGAAATACTCACTTACATGGAAACTCTTAAAGTCTTCAAATGTCCGGTAGATGACAATTTCGTTCTGATCTGACCAAGAAACAAACAGCATGTATTTCTGTAAAAATAAAAGGGAAAAGAAGTGCATTTTTTTAATTAAGTGTTCATTATTGGATGCTTTCAAGCAGTCATCATTTGCCAACACGTGGTTTAGTTCTGGCTTCAGGCTGCAAGACTCTCACTTTAAAAAATTAAATAAAACATTAGACCTACAAAAATATTTCCTTAATTTTAGGGCCTTAAATGGGTAATCATTGTTAAAACCAGGGGAAATTTATGACGCTGTGAACAGAAACACAGCAGAATCCAGGATAACCATTTTCTTAGGATATTAAGACCATTAAAAAACAAGTCCAAGACCCCTGTCCTAGATCGCAAGGCTCTAATCCCAGCACTGCGGGGAAATGAGTAAGTGTAACCCTGTATGAGTAACACAAAAAGCCCTCCAGTTTCCCAGTTTGTAAATATTTAAGGAGAAAGAAAAATCCAATAGCAAAAAAAAAATAATATTAAAGTACCTTCTGCTTTCTGCATTGCATCAGGCCTACAGCCTTTACATCCACTGGGTACCTGCTGGAGCTCATCTTCCCCAAGGCCGCTTCTCCCTCCCCGGGGCAGCTGGAGGCTGAGCGGAGATGTGGCTCCGGGCACGACTGCCCTGGTTAAATACTCTGGAGCCGTAGGCAGGGCGCAGGAGTTGTGCGCTTCCTCCTCCGCCCAGTAACGCTGGCAGAAATTCCGTAATTTGGCAAACTACCGCGTACCTTTTACCTGCCCCCCTGCTTTTAACATGCAAATATTCCCAGGTGCAGATGGCAGGGGCATAGTTCAGCGACCTGGGGAGAAGCATCTTATCTTATCACAACTTTGTTAGAATAATGTCAGTAAGCGAGCCTGGCCCTGCAGCCGGGCCTGTTTATCATCACTGGGTGTCGGGGAGCTCACTGGGGCAGTAACACCTGCTGTGAACTGAAGCACGTTTCCAGGGACGGACGTGTTGTGTTTATGGCTATATTGCATGGATGTGCCTGTCGGAGTTGCCCGCAGCCTGGGCCGCGCTCACACCAGTCCCAAAAACCAATTAAGAACGTGGCTTGTTGTAAAGCACAAATCAGTCACAACTCGACATGTGTGACAGCTGTTACAAATCTCTTCTCTTTACTGATTTGTCCCGTCTGCTGAGATGCTTCACTTCAGATGGATTTCTGGGAGCTGTATTGATATTTGCATGCTCTCAGAAATCACTGGGAGATGCTGATGCCAATGTTGCTGTAGCACATCTGTGGGCTGTAACTGGAAAAGTCCCAAAGCTTCTCAGCTGTAAATATGCAACGGAAACTCAGCTCCAAGTGCCCCATGCTCTGTCCTGCCTCAAGCTAGGTCTCCATCCCCACCCAGGGCAGCCATGGACCGGCTCCCACTGCCCGAAGGCACTGCAGGACCGGTAATTACAGCCCTGGGAAGCCTGTCCTTTCACTGAACTGCTGCCTTTAGCGTGCCTCAGGTTATGACTTGGCTGATGGGCATCTGTGTGATCAAACCGCCTTCTCCGTCCTCCCTCCCCCTCTTCTTTGATGAAGCCTAAATTGAATCATTATCATTATCGGAGCCCAAATTGAGAGGCTCAGCCCTGCTTTGCCTTTCATTATCCAGTTATACCTGGTGTCTCAAAACCCTTGGCAACGGCTGCAGATGATTTTTCATCTACCAAAAAACCCTCCCAGAATCTATAAAGGAAACCAAAGAAGATGCCTTCTGGATGGCCAGAAAATACAGTGAATATGGCCCTGGTTTGCATTTCATGAGCACGTGAGGCTGCTCTTGCACAGCAGGACAGCAGTTTCTGGGGACAAAGGGAGTGCTTTCATTACAGTTTAATCTATTGCTATGGGATATCTGTCCTCTGTTGGGAAGAGAAAGTTATACAGAGAGCACTTTGGTCCTTTGTGGAGGTTTGGTGGGAAAACCCCTTTGATGGCATCTCCAGGGCACTTCCTGGCTCCGGAAGCCAGGCAGGAGCTCCCCTGCGGAAGGGCGATGCAAAGCAGGTCACTGCCCTCAACAGTCCTGGAATCGGACCCTCCACCCCTCTGTTCACAAAGGGTCCAGCAAAAGCACGTGCTGTTAAATCTACCGGGTTCAAAAGGTAAGGGTTTTATGGACAGAGAGGAAATGGCTTCATCCAGAGAGTTTATTCTTTATGATTGTGCCTATCTAGAAGCTGCCAGTCTCTGAGGTCACAAAACACTTCACCGACTCCCTGTCATCGTACCCACGCTCGCAGCTTTCTCCTTGGCAGCCAAGCCGCAGCCAAGCTCGCCTTTACGTGGCTGTTATGTGGCTCTCAGAGATGGCTGGAACCAAGACTGCCGACAAAGCACATTGGTTTGGTTTCCTGTCTCAGAGTAAACACAAACCACAATGTATTTTCAAGATCGTAAAGGTTTAAACATATTTAACCTTAATAGGAAAGGTTAAAGACAATTAAGATCTTAGAAGAGCTGCAATCTCTGTAGGCACAGGAGACGGCCAGGGGAGATTCAGACAGCACCACGCTCCACGTCCGCAGGTACTGCAGGGGTCAGTGAAACTGCGAGTTGCTAGGTTCAAAGGCTTCGCTGTATTTCACCATTTTTAGGGAATTCAAGCAGAAGGGCGGCGTGGAAAAGGTATAATGAAATTTTACAACAGGAAGGTGAAAGGTGGAGGTTTGCAGGTCACCAGAGGCTGAAGAACCTGTTTGGAGAGCTGATTTTCTGGGGGAGACTGGCTAGGGAAAGGGATCTGAGATAAAGCGAAGTATGAGCAAAACTTCTCAAAACTGGATAATTAGTTATTGAGAAAGCGTATTGCAGAAGTAATAGTCACTGCAATGCAGAAGAGAGGTATGGGGGGAAGAATGGACAGGCATTACCCAGGGATAATACTTCTGGTGTCATCCCCAAGAGCTCTGTTCAGGGCTCTGCAGTTGTTATCATCGAGTATCAAGTATTGTTGGCTTGTCGTTGTCAAGTTTGATGTCAAGAAACTGCTCAAGAGATTGATCTAATGAGTCACGTCATATCAGTCTGAAGTGATGCCATCTGCGAAACCAAAGGGCCGTGCCAGATTGCCTCTGCATCAGCCCAAGCGCTCCTCAACAGCATTACTGCTCCCCCTTCGCAAAACCCTGACGGGTCAGGGCCATTTCTCGTGGAAAGAGTGGATAATTGATTAGAAGAGGCCATTGATTCCAGGTCTTTGCTGGATACATTTGAGCACACTTCCAAAAAAAAAAAAAAAAAAAACCAAAAACAAAAAACCATCTTCCTGACATTACATCAAGTTTACTTTATCTTTTCTACTACTTCCATATCATCCTGCCATAAATTGGTACCTCCTTATGTGTAATTATTAACTGATGGGTAGGAGTGGTATGCCTGGAAAAACTAAAGCTCAGCGAGTATTGCTGGGCTGTGCTATTTCATCATCAGTATTTATTTACATAGGTTTTGAGGACCACAGTTACTTTTTCTTTAGTCATTTTACAAGGTACAAAAGAGATCATAAATTAGCAAGTAATATATAGGAGGGGACTGTCCAGGTTTGACAAGCCCAAGGAAGCACAAGTTTTCCTCCGTAATAATTGCAGACATTTTGCAGCCTGCTCCAAGAAAGTCACGTATGCCTCGCAAAGGTGGAGCTCTGCCTCCTGCTGCTTGAGGAGCATCATCCCTGCCATAAACAGCTGCTCTGGGTGTACGAAATACTGTTTGTCACAGAAAGTGACTAAGGTACAGTCATGGGGAGACACACCAGAGTCCCTGCCCCAAAGAGCCCACGGTCTGAAGGACAGGGGAGGTCATCCAGTGGCTTCAGGGAGTCCCCCTGGCCACCCAGGCTGCCCCTCCGCTACTTCCATTACAAGACCAGCTTCCCTCCATCAACTGTAAAATCTCCATGACAAATAAATGCTTAGGATCTGGCTTTCTTAGCATTTCAGTATGGATGAGGAATAACTTAGTCTGGTGTGCTTACCCAGAGCACAGCAGAGTCCGGACCAATCCCTTGCTGCATCCGATGGGAGCCAGAAGCAGAGTTTGAGTGTGCGGATGCTTGGGGATGCCAAAGGCAGCTCTTCACCGGCTCCACCACAGCCATTTTCCAAGTCTAACAAGCAAGGGCCTTGTCACAAATGCACACACACACAAAAGAGAAGGAGCTGTGTTGTGAACAGCCTTTACCACGCATAGAAGTCAGGTCCAGGATGGTTAGAGACCTGCACATTTCATTGCTGCAGATGTGTGGGACTCTAAATCAGGCTTTTCTCTTTCTATGCCCAGAACGGGAGGAACTGCTAGAGATGAGCCTCACTGACCTCCTGCAAACTCACCAGGGAAAGGCAAAGAGAGAAAAAAATCCTCAAACCACCCTTGAGATGCTACGGCTGCAAGGAAGAGATATGGAAAGGAGCCGCGGGTACAGCCAAGGGGGGCCCTCGCTTGGCACAATGCCAGCAGGAGAGCTTCATCTTTTCCCACCATCACCTTCAGGATCAAAACCTGCCCTTTGCTGTTCTTGAAGGTCACCTGCAATAACACATGACCTATCAGCACCTTTAATGAAAAGCCCAGCTGCTAAAAGCTGATTTTTAAGAGTACAAAGAGCTTTTAGACTTCCAATAAGTAGAGAAACAGACGTTTATTTAAAAATAAAAAAAAAAATCAAACACTGGAGTTGACAAAAATATCCTTCACCTCCTAAACAAAGGAAGGAATTGAACTTTCACGCAGGCTGGGATGAGAGATTTTGCAATATCTAATCCAGAAGAAGGTATTTAATTTCCTCCTCATTTCAGCAGCTTTTGAAACATTTTTTCAGTGGCTGGTGGAATCAGAAAGACTTTGAGCACACGCAGCAGCATGGCACTTCTCCACCCCCAGAAGCAGCTGCATTGCAGGAGCTTCAGAAGATGCAGGTCCCTCTTCAGTGCAGGGGCTCATTAACTACTCATAGGCAGATTTACTTCATGATAAGCAGGGCTCCAGCATGAAGAGCTGTGGTAACTGGCACTGGATGTACAGTAACAGGAGCTGGAGGGTAAGTATCTGCAGCGGGGCTGTGCGCGGGACCTGCCTTTCCAGGTGACGAACTTGCCGTGTGTGTGCACAGCTCCAAGAATGCGTTTTGCAATACCCACAAGCTGAGTTTTCATTCAGATCCCAGTGAATTGCTGCAGCTTATAGCAGTGTTCTCCTGCTACGGAGACCAAAGATCCATTAGGGCTGAGCGTGTTTCTCTGTTCTCCAGCAGCTCAGGCTGGTAAGGCAGCGTTTGCTGGAAGGAAAAAAAAAAAGTAATTTTGTAGTGCTGCTACCTGAGCTGTCTTAGAAACAGTCCCAGCCGGCAAGGCCTCCTATGGCGGTGCTGGGAAAAGGCAGTGCTCGTTTTCTGCAAGCTCCTGATCTGCCTTTTCCACAAGGAAACTCCATGCGATCGCTGTGGCTTCGTGAGCCAGCACGTGCAGAGGGGCTGTCATTCTCCTCTCTGCTCTGCTGTCCTCTGCCACCCTCCCATCTCAGCGTGAGTTCTGCTCCTGGTAATCTGCAATCTCCTGTCATGGGCTCATGCCTGGGGCATCCTTGGTTATTGCCCCCACGCAGGAGACCAGGGCTCAGGACATGAGGGTCGTGTCCCCTTGGGTCACTGACAGCACGGCCACAGCCAGACAGTTGGGATAAAATCACAGCAGCACATCAAACTCCTCAAACCCCACATCTGCTGGCTGAGACGGGCAAAAGCAACAGAGCAAACTTGCCTTGAATCGCCCTCAGGATCCAGCTGCTCAGCCCAGGGAAAAAGCTGCCTTTCACAGGATGTTTGCTTGCCACCTGGGGCACGACAGACAGATCCCTATTTACCAAGCACTTGTTGCAATAATTTCATAGCTCCTTTATAAAAGTGGCACGTTTCTCTAAGGTTACGCAAAAGACAAAAGCATGATTCAAGAAGAAAACTTCCAGGAAGGAGGAGAATGTAACTTAAACCCTGCACGAGAAAGTTTTCTGCATAATTTCCTAGAAGAAAAAAACAAACAAAAAAAAAATGTGTGATGAGCGCGTTGCGTGGTGTGAGGCCAATACAGTGTGTGTTCATGCTGGGACCTGGCTATGTGATGTGAAGGGAGACAGAAGGCTGGGTTGAGTTTCCAAGGGGTTTCAGCCCTGAGGAGGCTGTGCCTCTGCAGTGCACCACCTGCCCCACATGCTCCAAAATCTGTCAGGGGAAAACCCCAGTGACACAACCAGTATAGCCACAGCAAGCGAAGCAAGCGCTGGTGAACACGTAGAAATACTGTTTTCACTGGGGCAAAATCTATTCTTGCCTCATGCTAAATATGGCAAAGTCTGACCGGAGACAACACTGTTGTATTCCTGCCAGATTAGTCAGAGAAATGCTCGTGCTATTCTTACCCTTTTCCTCATTCCGCACAGCCATCAATAAGCAGAATACGCAAAGTGTCTTATCTCTCACTGTGTATCCACCGGCGCTTGAAGCTCAAGTTCACCTTTATTTCAGACCGAAGACAAGACTTTTGCATTCCTTTCCCCCTTCAGAAAACAGGGAAAACAATATTTGATCTTCACTCAAAAGCCTGGCAGGGAGAAGAGTAATGTGGAAGGAGAAGTGTTGTTTCATTAATGTTTAATTCTTAACAATTCAACACATTCTTATAGCAATTGCTATCTGAGCAAAGTCTCTTCCTCCACCACTGATTGAGACTTACTACTGTCTACATGCTTTGACCTACTTGTAGAAAAAGGAATCGCCTGACAACTAGGGAGAGCTGCATATGGATGAGGGAAAAGACAGAAACCTCGAGGTGTACCTGTCCTGTACGGGACGAGCACTTTTAAAAGCACATTTCTCATAACAACAGGCTCATTCATTTTTAGGAGATGAAAATGGGAGTCTCTGATAGGGAAGGACCCTCAAAATCCACACGGGAAACAGCATGCTACAACATTTTAAAATTAACTTCAATTAGCATCTTCTTACTAAAACAAAGGGTGCTCCTATCGTGCAGTTGGTTCTGCTGCATCAGCAGAAGCCCCAGTCCCCACTGGAGCCCACCTTGAACTCTCCTGCTGTTCACAGAGGGCAGTCGGGCCAGTCTCCTTTCACAAAGCCAAGAGGAATGGGTGCTGCTTGCTGAAGATTTTGTGCTTTATTTTTCAAGAGCACAAAAGGAAAATCCCAGTTTTGCTGTGTTTGTGCTCAGAATGCATTAACTGATTCCACGGATGCTCGGAGAGAGTCTGAGATGTAGGAGGCACAGACTGCAGTACGACACAAGCGTTGGAGCACTGGCTGTACCACCTTGTACAAAATAATTTGGTTTTCTCCCTATCCCTTCTATTGCAAATATATATTGCAAATGCTATTGCAAATTTCCTTCAGGTACTTCTGAATTCTCATTTTAATCAGCAAGAGGACCCACAGGTTAAAACAGCACAAACTTTAAAATGCCGCAGTCTCTGAGGATAGATCCCCAGATTTGAGCAAGGAAGAGTCCTGGTCTCGTCTGTGCAAAGTCTTACATCTCAGACTGTTTTGAACAGATTTTAATAGTTCTGGACAGATATAAACTGAGATCAATGTCTCACCCATTCACTGGAAGTGAAGTGTGTCAGTATGGCAGGAAGCTCCTTCCTGAAAATTTGGAGACAAATTAATGCCTTGTGAAATTTTGCAGGTGATGCGTTTCTTGTATACAAGCAAAACTGTTCAATATGATTCACTTACCTGGAAATAGGCATTATTTTTTGATGCTGCTATTTCCTAGTCGGCTGTAATTTCACAAACACCCGCATGACTAATTCCTGATGCTGGCTTTGCAACTGGTTGGACTTTAGGGTCACATCCTTACAAGTAAATACAGATCAGCTTCCTGCTGGTGTATTCCCCTGGAGAGGGCAACAGTTACATTCACTGGAGCTATCTATAAAACCATCACAAAAACCATGATAAGAAACCTGAGAGGTATTTTCCAAAGAATTTTAAATAAGTTAGTAATAATCAATTAGTGGAAAGCCAGTGGTGTTTAGGTTCCCAAATGAAGCAGAAGGCTTTGTGAATATGATTCTGTGTTCTCTGGTCAAAATCTAACTTTTTATTGCAGTACTGGAGAGAAACACATGCCAGCAGGCAGTCCGGGCTCACTGGCTCTGCAGGCTGTTACATTTTTATATAATCCCACTGCATCCTAGAAAGTGGACTGTACAGGCAGCAATGGTTTTGTCCTCTCTGTTCATTAAGCCCATTATCTTTGAAAATTCGCAGCCTTTCTGTAGGTATAATCATACCCATATATAAAATGAGCGTCCTGATGTAGCCTGGGGTCACACTGCTAGGAAGAGAGCTGCTTGAAGCCTCCTTTGGGCCACCCCTCTTTGGGGCCACCCATCCTTGGGGTCACCCTTCCTTGGGGTCACCCCTCCTTTGCTCAGAAGCGGCATTTAAGCTCAGACCTTTGTCCTCCCCCAAAGCCCACTCTGGGTATGCCTGTGCCATGCATTTCACCCATCCTGACTCAACTTTCTGGCCGCGGTGCTGTGGGGCTCAGAGGGCTAGAGAGGCGTCCATCCCCAAGGGGGTGTCCAACCCCAGATTCCACCCTCGCGGTAGAGAGCGAGCAGAGGGATCCATATGTGGCCTCAAATACGGGTTATATCTCGTTGCCAGCCTGTTTCTTCTTTCCCCGTGCACCCACTGTCAGTTGCCAGTTCCCAAGCTCTTGTTTAGCAAGTGCCAAGATAAGAGCAGAACATCAAACAGCAGTCTTCCTCTGAGAAACGCAAACACACCCCTTTTCATTTTTTCAAATGCAAGTTTTGCTGATGCTTCCTGGTAATTACCATCATCGCTATCCTGCACATTACCCTGTTCCAGTCACAGATTACGCAGCTGTAAGGAAGAGGCGCCAATTCAGTAGACTTGAGTGAGCTCAGTCTTGCAGACATAAGTAATTGAAAAATAGGTGCTTTGTTGGCAGTGCCCACACCCAGGAGCACTGCAAGGTGCCACTGCCAGCAGGTGCCTGGACTGCGGACCGAGGAAGCCTCGGGCAGCGCAGGATGGAGCCATGCTTTGCTCCCTGCCCCCAGGAAGCAGCCGCTCTTAGGAGGGGTCTTCGTTAGGCGCTTGTTTGGTAACACGCTGTACCACACCACCAGCTCCTAAATCACAGAGGGCTGGGTGGGAGCATGCATCACACCAGCCTGCCAGGGCTCTCTGCGGGTTCCTTCATCCTGAGTTCCGTCCCCACCGAGTGTGCGTGTCCCCCAACCACGCTGCAGCTTCTCTGCCTGGCCTGAGCGCCCTCGGGCAGGCTGGGAGCAGACGGGGCAGCAGCGGGGCAGGGACACGCAGGGGTGCTCCAGTGTCACACAGTCCCGGTGAGACACACGGGGCTGAACACGGGCATCCACCAGGCTCCTGCTGGGATGTAGCAGAAGGGATGTCCAAGGAGAGCGTGAAGGAGGGCTGCTGAGTCCTTCCTCTCGCTGTGCGGTGTCCCCTCCTTTGGACAGAATTAATTAGGCTCTGCGCTTGGATTCAATTAGACACGGGAAAGTGGATTTCCTCTCTCTGATTTGAATCTGAGCATCTCACCATTTTTTTTCCTCGCCTGCTTTGAACCAAGATAATGCTTGCTGTGAGGGCAAACAGAGAAAAATGAGAGCACCTTCTCCTAAAGAGCCAGCTCTTACAGCTGACCAGAAAAGGGGCAGGGGGAGCAACACTCAGCACAAATCCCTCTGTAAGCAACAGCTTCTTTCCAGGTTATGAACTCTTCCCTTTTAAATAAAACACGCTTGTATTTCAACTAACTCAATAAATGAAATCACTAACAAGAAAGCAAACAGACTGTTAACCGCCAAACAAGGAGACTGCTTTGACTTAGAAACAGTTCTGCAACTATTTAATTGCTTGAAGGCTAAGCAATAAAGCACTGTAGGAAATTCCCCGTGTCTCTCTCCTAGATACCAGAATACCTTTTTTTCCTCAATTTAAAAAAAAAGAATGAGGTTATCAACATAATTTAAATATTTATTGGTGGGTAAAGAAAACAAACATAAAGAACGTCTTTTCCCCTACTTGATCTTTCCTTCGCGTGTAAAATTTAGATATATAGTCGTCTATAACTTTAGACAAAGCCATTTCAGTAGTTCCTATCAGTTACTCATGTCTCTTCTCCCTTCCGCGTGAATATCAGGAAATAAATGTTCTCATGAAATTGCAAATAAAAAAAATAATGGAGCACTCATAAATAGGAGTCACAAAGATGGAGATCCAGACCATCAGCTCAGTTCTACACAGACCGGGAAACAGATCAGCCATTTCCATGTAAAGCACACTAAGTTTTGAAATATTTTCGAAGGCAAGTCTTTGAAGTATTTCTCTGAAATGACGCATTACCTACTAAACATTTTACACCATGCTGTGTTAAATATATCGGAGGATAACAGCTGAAAATGAGCAGTATTTTTCCAGCAACTTTCAAACAACTTATGTCTTTGCAGAATTGGCAGCACAACAGCACTCAAGATCAGGCAAAAGGCTCAAGATGAATTTCAAATAGGCTATGGAACAGCCTGGAAGGAACAGGATGTGGAGAAGTACAGCTCTTTGCAGGGGCAGGAGCTGCTGAGGAGAAGGCCCCAGGCCACGACTTCCTGAAGGGACGAGAAAAGGGCTGGTGCTGCCTGAAGGGAAGAGAAGGAGGGAGAGGAGACAAAAACCTATCCCAGACAGCCAGTACAAGATTGCTTAAGATGATATTTTGGTCTACCTCCATCCCGTCCATACATTTGTTTGTATTAAAGAAAATAATCATATTTTTTACTTGACCTGACACGAAGAGGTGAAAAGTGGAGATGGATACAAAATTCACATTCTAGAGTGTATTGTCCACAGTGGGAGATTTATCCCGTGGTATCAAAACCTCTAATGGCACAACAGCATCAAGCCAAAAAGAAGGAAAAGAGCAAGTCTGTGCTGCCCTCCCACTTTTCATCATCTGACCCCTGTAAAAACTACTCTTGCACTTCAAGTGGTCAAATCCACCCAAAGCTTTATCTGCACTTTCAGCAAGGAGCCAAGCTGCAGATAATTAACCTTTTCAAGGGGTGAGGGACCCAGCTGTGAAGCTAAGGCTGTGCTGGACCATCACCCAGGTTCCATCGGAGCTGGGTCACTGTCCTCGCATGCTCGCAAAGCCTGTGGCTTGCCAGGAGTAAAAGGAGAGCTGTTGAATGTCCACTTGAGAGTGAAGAGCTGGGGCAAGGCCTGGGCTCTCCTTCACCCCAGCTGCAGGTGAGGGCTCACTCCTTCGATGTACCTGCCTTTGTGTAACACATGCAAACGCTCTCAGAAAACAAACAAAAAAAAAAAGTAAATCCTTCCTCAATATAATTTTACAAGCCAGGTGTTAAAACTCATAAAATTTGATATGGGTGTGTTCTGCTATGGGTATACAAGTTGGAATTGAGTTACCACAGAATCACAGAATGGTTTGGCTTGGAAGGGACCTTTAAAGCCCATCCAGTCCAACCCCCTGCAATGAGCAGGGACATCTCCAACTAGATCAGGTTGCTCAGAGCCCCCTCCAGCCCGTCCTGGAATGTTTCCAGGGTTGGGGCATCTCCCACCTCGCTGGGCAACCTGGGCCAGTGTCTCACCACCCTCATTGTAAAAAATGTCTTCCTTATATCTCATCTAAATCTACCCTCTTTTAGTTTAAAACTATTACCCCTTGCCCTATTGTAACAGGCCCTGCTAAAATGTTTGTCTCCATCTTTCTTATAAACCCCCTTTAAGTACTCAAAGGCCACAGTAAGGTCTCCCCAGAGCCTTCTCTTCTCCAGGCTGAGCTTCTACAACTCTCTCAGCCTGTTGTTGGCTCTTTAAATCACTCTGTTGACTGTATCTCTGTGCTGGAGATAACGCTGAAGTGCCCTTCACCACTGCCAGCACACAGGGGAGCTGCTTCATGCCGTGAGCTCTGCCGCACACTGCATATAGATATGCGTGTATATAAATACATATGTACACGCACACATACAGATGTGAGGTGGACAACAGCTGGCAGGAAACTCACATCATTGCTCCACGTGAAGGAAAACCTGCCCTGTTCTCCTCAAACACACGATTCAAAGCCAGAGCCTGCTGCTGTATTGGCAAAAAACATCAGAAACGTGCACTTCTGTGTGTGGTATTTAACGGCAAACACCCGGGACGAGCCTCCTCATCCGCACACGGGAAACGCCCCATCCCTGGAGCCAGCGCCCGGCCAGGGGCACAGCAAGGCCCTCCCGAGGCCCCGGCCCCGGCCCCGGCCCCGGCTCCCGGCGCTGCTCCCGCCTGAGGGGAACCGGGGACAATTCAAATGGCGGCCTCCCGCGGCGCCCCCCCCCCGGCCCGTGGTGCACCGCGGCGCCAAGATGGCGGCGCCCAGCGAGGGCCGGCCGGGCCGTGGCGCTCCGCCGTTCCCGGGCACCGAGAGCGGTCCCTTCACCTTCCCCTTCACCGTCCCGCATGGCGCCGCGGGCTCCGGGGCGGAGGAGTCGTCCAAGAAGCCGTGCCGAGCCTGCTCGGATTTCAAGAGCTGGCTTCGCGAGCAGAGGAAGCAGGTGGCCCCGGGCGGTGGGGTGAGGCGGCGGCTTTCCCGCGGCAGGGGGGCGTCGGGAGCCCCCTCTGTCACCCCCGGGGACATGGCAGAGCTGT
Organism: Rynchops niger; assembly: GCA_013400035.1. NCBI lineage: Eukaryota > Metazoa > Chordata > Aves > Charadriiformes > Laridae > Rynchops > Rynchops niger. The sequence goes on along the minus strand of VXBH01005361.1, from coordinate 1,982,035 downwards.
GAAACGGGTCTCCATCCTG
>VXBH01005361.1:1946362-1982005 GCA_013400035.1 Rynchops niger | reverse complement strand
CTCCTCAGGGTGTGAAGGGGCCAGGGTTTCCCCTCTGTGGGGGTGTGAAGGGGGCTTCCATCTTCTGCCCACCGGGTGTGAGGGGCGGCTCTGTCGTTATTCCCCACAGAGAGTGTGAAGGACCTGTGATCCTCATCTCGGCCTCCCACCTGAGCACAAAGGGGCTGTATCCACACCAAGCGCCCACATCCCCTCACAACCTTCTCTTCTGCTCCAGGACCCGGTGGTTGTGGAGGAGAAAGAGCCCCCGCCGGACTGTCCCCTCGACAGCGAGCAGCTGGGCCGCACCACCTGGGCGTTCCTGCACACCATGGCGGCCTACTACCCCGACCACCCCACCGGTGCCCAGCAGAAGGAGATGAGGGAGTTCATCAACCTTTTCTCCAAGTTTTACCCCTGCGAGCACTGCGCTGAGGATCTGAGGGAAAGGTGAGTTGCTTCATCCTTGGGGTTTTTTTGGTGGCAGCTGCTGAAGGGGGTAGCCTGAAATGCTGGGCTGCAGCAGCTATTTGCATATTGGCAGTTCTTCCTGCAGTTGGGGTTTGTAGCTACCTGAACTGGTTTCTTCCATTATTGCATCAATTGGAGATTCACTTACTCAGAAAGCAAATACCTTTTCTCGTGCTGTTAGGTTGCGTGCTGCCTCCAAGACCTCCCTGAGGCGATTTTGGGATTTTTCTGGTTCAAACTGGACTTGCACTTAGTTGTAGAATTAGAATGGAACTTGAAATAATTAGGCTTTCAGGAGGCAAGTGTTCTTCTACCCCTTGGAAATCCCCTTTATTGGCAACCTCAGCGGTGGAGGCAAAAACCAAAATGGGCTGTGATATTTGATAAAGTTTTCTGCTCCTGTAACTGTCACCTTTTTTTTAAAAGTTTCAAGTCCTCCTTTTTTGATGATGAATGCACAAAAAAAGTTTGAAACTTAATTGTTGACTTAGCAGGCATCACATGTCAAAAAAACTGCTCAGGTTTTTTTCATTTATTCTATATTTTTTTTGAATTCGTTGTTTTGATGGGCTCAAGTACTGCTTGCTTTTTATCATAGATTAGCTGTTTGACTCCTGCATCTTCTGCTTGACAAGACTAGGCAGCAAATGAAACTAAGCCAACTGCAGCCACCATATTTTGTAGTGGAGGTTTGGCCTCTGATAATTACTGATCTCTGCGCGCTCCCTTCTGGGTTCTCTTCATGACTCATCTTGCAATAGCAGAAAAGGCGACTCTGGCTGTTGTGTGCTATGTACCCGCTTTGGGTATTGAAGTTGACGACTGTACAGTTAAAGTAACATTTGTTTCCTCTTCCCTGTTTGCAGATTACGTACAAATCAGCCTGATACTAGCAACAGAAATAACTTCTCCCAGTGGTTGTGTCTTCTTCATAATGAAGTGAACAGGAAACTGGGGAAATCTGAATTTGACTGCTCTCGTGTGGATGAACGCTGGCGAGATGGTTGGAAAGATGGTAGTTGTGATTAATCTGTAGAGACTGCTTTGGAAATCTAACAGACCAATTCAATACGGTGTCAAGTCACTACAGGGAGATGTGCGAGTAAATAACTGTGTGTTTGCGTGCTTGTGTGTGTGACTGATATGGCTTGTGGAAATAAACCAGTTCTAAAAGTAATTTTGAAAATCTTATCCTAATAATATTTTGATAAATGATTACATAAATATATTACCTGAGGGGCTGAGGCCTTACATTTGACACAGGAATTGCCAGAAACCTGTGAAATTTAGCCACTGACAAACTTGTGGAGACTTTTTCATCATGACATTTCCTTGTTTTAGGGGTATTTGCTTTCTTCTGGGCTTAGAATTTGTTTTCCCTGAACACAGTTGTAGAGGGCTGCCCTGTGGCATTTTATGTTTATCTGCAGGCATTATCCCAATGTTTTAGAAAATGCATCTGAGTAATTGTAATTTTAATTTCTGTTGTTCTGATAGAGAAAACTCATGCTGTGTTTTGTGCCAAATCTCTACCCTCGGATCTACTCTTTCCGAGATCTCCAATGCTTGTTGTTAAACATGTGTCCGTTTCCTTTGATAAAAGGCCTGAAGGCAGGTACATTTAATTTAAATACTAAAACCACGGAGCCCAGATTTCTCATTTAATGTTTGTGTTTCAACTGCCATTTAAGAGGACATTCTAGAAAGGGAAACTAAAGCAGGACACAAAAAACAACCCTCAACCAATGAATGGAATGAAGTATCAGCTGTGTGAAATTCAGATGTTTTAAATTAATTGCTAATTTTCTTTGTATCCAGAAGTGGTATAATGATGAGTTCTACTGAACTACTTATTCTTAAACTTCTTTGCCTCTGCTGTAAAATTTTGTCTGCTGTGAAAATAGCTTGAGACAGATACCTGTTATGAAGCCTATTCAGCTTTGTTTAGCATACAGTATTTCTGAGATGTCACTCTAGTTTTGAAATCCTTGATTGATACTTGCTGACCTGGTTGATTGCCTGATCTGGTGTTATCCCCTAGCTAAAAATCTCTCTAGAACAAAAGGACTTTACAAGCCCCCTGCAGTATTTGAGTCCTGCTTAAGACTGTGATGTCAGCTTTACATAGCATTTATTGCACAGGGGACTCAAAGGAGTCACTAGGGTAGATTCCCTCTGTAAAAACTGGTCAGAATCCATGCTATGTATCTTTTTCCTACGTAAGATATACCGCATCAGTGTATTGATACATAAATGTGTATTTCAGATTCAAGTGAAATAGCAGCATAAGTGTTTTACACCACAATGCATATAAACACATGTGTCTCTATAAAAAGAGACAGCTTACGAAAAAAAAGAGTCAAAATAATTTCAAGTTCTTAAAGTAGATAGTGATGTCATGCCCTTACTGCATTTCTGGCTGTGAAAAGTTTGCAGGAGTTTGCACAACCCATGACAATAGTAGGCTTTTTCCTTCTGTACTTCCTCCTGAGGTTTTCTTGCGTCTTTTAGTGAGCTTCCTTATTTCATGCACGACAGTATATTTGTAAATTTGCTGATAGAGTGTTACCTGGAAATGTGAATGATACTTTTATAATAGTTTTAGAGTGATGACAGCTCATATCTAAGAACTTTGATCTTCAAACGTGTGTGCATGGGGCTCCTTAGTGTTTAGAAAAGCAATAAGAACTTCGGAAATACATTTTAATGTTTTACGGTCTATTCAAGTTCTTTCAAGTTGGACCTGTTAAAGCAGTATGAGACAAATTTTATGGACTAGTTATTTTTCAAGGTTTTTTATGTAATAACGTTTCTAAACATAAACCCAACAAAACTGATGACAGGGTACTCCATGAAGTATGCAATCTGGCTTGTGACTTGAAGATGTGATTCAGGTTATTAAAAGTGCTCAGAAAATTTCCCTATTAACGTGTTGAGGTTCTTAGAACAAGTAAATTCCAGGCCTTGGTTTTTGTCTTTTTGGTAATAAACTCAGTCCCCAAAACAAAGCATATCGGTATCCCTTAGTGGGGAGAGGACCAACAAAAAGGCCGTAGCCCTCCCCTTTTGTCAGGCCTGATCTGAATTACTCAGTTCTGTCAGGATAGTTTCAGCAGCTGGGGGTGTGGGCAGGCATTTTCTTCTGAACTTGGCTGTGCTAGAGGAAGAATTTACTGTTCTTCCTTTCCAATCTGCCCTTGACTATTCTCTGTGACAATTCTATTGCTCATGGAGCAGATGGTTTCTTCCTAGTTTGCTCCAGAGTAGAAGAGCAGGTTGGTAAAAAACCTGTCTCATGCTTTTTCGTCTTAATACTGAAAATGGGCTGGGTCAGTGAGTTGCACTTGCTTGTGCAAGCGCGCTTGATCTCTGCGGCCAAGTCCTGGGACCACTGCTGTCTCATGCTGGCATAAGGTTGGTGATAGGCAGGTGCATGGTAACCTTCAACCATACTGCAGCGTCTGGCCACGTATTAAGAGCGTAGAGAGGAAAATAAACGCGTATCCTGCTCAAAATCAGGGGGAGCAGCTGTGGCGATGCAAAATTTTTGTCTCCTTGTGTTGTTTCAAGGAGGTGGTAGGTAGATGTGTGCAGAAGGAAAAGCCCCATCTGCCAGCACGTACTGTTCTGCGGTCCTGGCAGCAGTGCAGGGGTAGGGGAAGAGCCTTAAAGCTGAAGCCAGCATCTTTAGCAAATGCTTCCTAATAATGAGGCCACCAGCTGTGGCTGCTAGGATGTTATTAGGGCAGTTTGTAACTTTGCTAAGTGGCCATTTGGTAAAACCTATGCTTGCATTCTGTTCTCTCATGTTTCTGGCTTTGCAGAAGAGCTTTGACTTAGATGTTTCTCAGGCATATTGTTATCTGTATGGACTTGACTGTGTGGGGAGGGGGGATTTTTTTTTTTTGCTGCTCATTTGTACCACATCTCAAGTTTTAATCTTATGTAAGGAATTTCTATTGAAGGTACTTGTATTTGTGTATAGAGAATTGTGAATTCTCTTCTAAATGCACTTGATTAAATCTAGTTTTAAAAATACCTGTATTCAAATTATATTTCCTGTTGATGTGAAAATAATAAAGTAACTGAGTTCATTCCTGGCTTCCCTACTGCATGAGACCTTAGGAAAAGGCATCTTATATTGCTGGTGTTTCCTAACCTTTGCATGCCGATATATTACCATCTGAACTTGATCGCTCAACTGAGGTTATGTGTTTCTGTCTGTGTATTGATCAGACAAAGTGGGGCTGCAACTGGTCCTTTTCTGTTGTGCTGCTGAATTTACACAGTTCTCTGGACCAAGAGAGTACAAAAATGCAGCAGAAAGACCAGTAGAAGTACAGCAGGTCCTTCCCCATAAGATCAGACTTTGTTTTATCTGGGGACTGATGGGACTTTTTTATGGGGTTTCTCTATTGTGTTTTGGTTTTTTGTTTTTTTTTTTTTTTTTTCCTGCTGTATGTTTCTAACAGCATCAAGGATAGCATTATAGTTGCGAGTAGCTCAAATCTTGCTGAATTTGAGCAGGATGGTAGAAGAGGCTGTTATCTACTGAAGGTCATTGTGTGTTAACTGCATATTCGCCGCACAGCCATGCAAATCCCATTTAATTTGCCAGAAAGGGGAAGCTGCTTCCTATCAATACGAAGATCCCTTGCAAGGCAAAGCACAGTCAGGAGCAGGTGTTGGCTAAGGAGATTGTGGGACCTTCCTCAAGAGCTGCTTCTGTGTAATAGGCACCTTGCTAACCTTTCAGCTTCACAAAGGACTTACTGTTTTCATGGACTGGTTTGCATTCAGAGCTGTAATTTTTTCTTTTTTTTTCTTCTTTTTTTTTCCTTTCTGAAAGCAAAGAGCAGGGAGCCACGAGGGAATTGTCGGCTTCATGAATGGGAGCCAGAGTTGCTTAAGCAAGTAACAAGTGCAGATGTTGTCAGAAGCACCACTATGCCTTTAACATTTTTCCAGGGATTAGCTGTTCCTTTGCAGTGTGTTGGGTGTATACAGTCTCCTGTTTACAATAAGATTCCCGAGAGTCGCTTTGCTTGCATGTGTCTTTTGCTCTAGCCTGTTACAGACAATGTGTGATATTTCTTCCTGTTGGAGTTTTACAGGCTTGGAGAGGGTAGGGTTTAGATTTTGCTTGGCTTTTTTCCCCCTTCCTATCAGCATCAATTTTTATTTTAATTTTTTTCCATTCCTGGAGTGGCTGTTCAGGTTTTTTGCCTGAATGATGGAAAGGAACTGTTCAGTATTTTGTGTAGTCAGGAGTAAACACTTCAATAGAAACTGCCAACAAGGTTGTGTAAAGTCAGCTCTTGATTTTGTAGGCTAATACAATAAAGCAAGTAAAGCAAACCCATAGCTAATAGCATGTAGGCAAATCATCAGTTAGAACACAGAGGACTGTCCAAGGGGATGGGGGTCAGCATTGGGGTCAGCTGAAGCACTGACCTGGACTGGCAAGTCCTCAATGAGCTGTACATGAATGTCATGTGATGCTTCAGAGCTGGCTGACACAGACAGTTCAGGTGTGTCTGCACCGATGCACAATTAATTCACAGTCAAAGGAGCTGGGGGATGGTGGCGCTTGGCATGCAGCATGTGTCTATTGTATGTCAGAAGACTTGCCACAGCTTGCAAAACGCTGGAACAAAGGGTGGTTCCTACCAACTGAGGATAAATGGGACTCAGTACCTCTATCTGTGCCAATGCTGGGGTATCTGTTATTGCTGTCAGTTCTTCATTTTTGTAATTCTTAATGTTTCCGACAGTATAGTCGTAACAAGCAGCACTAGTATTTGCCAAGCTTTGAAACTCTTCTGTTCCCCTTGACGTGTGGAAATCCTGTCTGCCCATACTGGGCTGGTGAAGGGTAGCTAATACAACCTGGAAAATTATGCCAGTGGCGGTCTGGGCTCACAGCATCTGGCATGGTCTAGCACTTAGATGGTGGTCCTGGCACTCAGGCTGCCGAGTTCTGCACCTGCCTCCCATCACCTAGCTGCATTGCTTCCTGCAGAAGGGTGCCCTCTGCTTCTTCGTGTGTTGTGCTGGTGCAGGCTGTTGGTCTTCCTTTAGAGAACTCCTAATGCAGAAAACTCTTCCTGGTCCCAAGTTTTCCCTCCCACATATCATACACCATCATGCTTTTTGGCTTCTGTTGTCTGTGACTGCACTGAGCTTCACAAGGGTGAAGCTATGGTGAAAAGTTGCTTTGCATCTTAAGGAAGCAAACAGTAGAGGGCAACAAAGCACGTATTTCGTTGACTTTCCTGTCTCTTAACGCTTCTCTGCAATAGCAGACTGCTCCAGATACCAACTGTTTTACCTGATGCTAGTCCCTTTACTGTGGTTTTGGAAGGAGATTTTGGTGACTTCAGTTATTTTCAAAGTGGTGTGCTATACCTCCTGTACAATTACCTATCTGAGGCATGTGTTATTTCTCTGCCTGCAGCTAAAATCTGCACTTGGGAGTATAACAAAACACTGTCTGGATGCTATTTCCATCGTGTTTCCTACCTGATCTTCAGCCCATAGCTGGTCAGATATGGATCAGTTTGGGCTTTTTTATCGGGTCATTAACAGATTGGAAAGGGCAAATTAATTTTATATGATGATTTTGTAACAGTCACTTTCTTATACAGAGCACTGTGTATGTAATACAGGGCGTTGCTTGCTTGTAGGAATGTGACTTCAGTTGTGGACAACCTTCAGGGGTCCTCTTGGTGGCAGGGGCTGCATTGGGTTAGATCCCGTAGCTTGCTTTGTTCCTCCTGTGGCTTGAGCCAAGAGCAGATAGGAGCCAGACGTGTACCTTGCTTAAAGGTGAGCTGGTCCGTGCACAACTGAGTTGTGCCACACACAATCTCTTTAGTGCTTGTGCAGGCATGCATGGGCTCTTGCACAGACCACACATAGGTAAGGGGAACAGTACACAGCAGTCGTGAAACAGGCATCATTTTTAGCCAGAGAAGGGATCAAACTTATGTGGTATGATTGTCATCTGCTCTGGATGCTTTATGGAGGAAAAAGAGCATTTGGAAGGAAGATCACAAGACAGTCGTGACTTCAGCAAAGCTGTTTCTTTTGAGGTACAGGGATGTAACCCAGCCTTTCTGCATGGGAAGAGGTAGGAAGAAATCCCACAGAGTTTGATGGGAGCCTTGCTTTGAATTAGCAGATCTGTGAGGAAAAAAAAAAAGCTGAGTTAAATTGTCTTTCCCACGGCAGACACCAGGCGGCTATTTCATGCGGTCCCTCAAAGCTTCCATTTTTCTCAGAACACCAGGCTTTAGGTCTAAACTCAAGTCCCTGTACAGGATGGTGCTGGATGGGGACTTTCCTTTCAAATACCGAGTATGTTCAGGCAAAGCTGGACTTTCCCTGCTTCTTCTGTCCTTCACATCTGGTCCAAACTACCATTACCAAGTGGGTTTTGTGACTGTGCCGCATGTCATGCTTGTTAGATGGGGTAAAAGATATGCAAGGTATATAAGGCAAGTTCTATATGGCTAGAGCATGTGGTTGGAGACCCAAGAGACCAAAATTCAGTTTTTAGTTAGTCGTAAGCTTCTTGCTTAGACTCCAGGTAAATCACTTCAGCTTCTGTAGCCACACTTCCCCTTCTGCAAAATGGGGATAAAAATAGCGGTTTCAGCAGCTTTTGCCTGTATTTCCCATTTAGATGAAAATCTTTTTCAGGGAGGCTATTTTAATGTGCTTGTGCTGCGCAGGCTTGGGCCTTGAGGTTGTTCACTATAATAAAATCACTCGTTTCAATCCATCCCACGAATCTCCTTTACGTCAGGTTACATCTTTCTTTTGAATCTGAGGACCTGTTTAGTATTTGCTATGCTCAGTTAAAAAACTAAGTGTTTCTTATTTTCAGTATATCACTACAAATACCACATTCATTACGCAAACATCGTGGCCCTTATTTCCCCAAGAACTTGGGCTGTGGATCTTGCTTTGTTGTGTAACACGAGCAGAAACGATAATAACAAAAGGACTGAGCTGGGAGAGCTCCTTTGGCAGCAAAGCTTTCTGTAGCTCAAAGGAGGATTGTAGAAGCTCTGCATGTCAGAGCATGGCTCGAGCTGCTCGGAGGCTGCCCCGTGCCCTTGTAGCTGTCAGCTCTGCTGGCATTACCATACCTGCTTAGCTGCAACACCGAGCAGGGAGCAGATGACAAGCACCAAAGTCAACTTGTTGGTCAGGCCCTACACAATGTGACTCCCTGTTGTGGTCCTAAGGAGATCCGTGTGGAAAATAGCTAGGGATCTTACTTCCTTTCTGTCTAGCTCCTCCCGACGTGTTGTGCACCTTCATGTAGCACAGTGACTGAATCGGATTAGATTACTGGTTTGCCAAAAACCCCAAACTTTTCATGCTATGACATATTTTGAGAAGCAGCAAAGATTAAGTTTGCTAGATGAGACATCAAACCTGCAATTGCACTGATGGAAAGCATTTTGAAACCCTCTGGGGTTTTAGTTTAGTTTTTATGAAAGTATCGAGATATTAACTCTTCTGTTCAAAACAAATGCTACCTCAATTAATTGAAATCTGCTATCCAAATCTTCCCCTGGCACTTTCAGTTAGTAAAGTTTTCTGCGTATTTTTTCTAGCATACTTATCTTGGGTTTATACTTGCACAGTAACTGCTGAATCCCACCTGAGAAATGTCTGCATTTCAAAAGTGGACGAGTAACCAGCTAATAAATGATCTTCCAGATATTTTTGGATGGTGGAAGGCATTAAGTAGCTTTCTGGTGATAGCATGCTAAGGTATTACTAATCAGGAAGTCCATTCTCTCTGCTAGTGGATGCTATGAATTTCTAAGCACCTCTCAAATATTTGCATCCACTCTCCTGTTTTTCTAGAGACTAATGGCTGAAAGCGATATTAGCCAAACTCTAATGAATGTCAAGCAAAGCATTTCAGAGTAACAAGTAAATGAACACATATCAAAGTACTGCTTCTCCCGTGCTGCCCAGGGAATGTGAAGGGCAAGCCATTTTACCACCCACGCCTGTGCAAAAGACAGTGTCAGACCTCACGGAGCTGCTGAAGTCAGTGGGCTGTAAAGCATGGCCGGAGCCTGGCTGGCTCCCCCCGGCCGCAGAGAGCCTGCTTTCAGCTTATTTGGGTTGCTCAGCCGAAGTAGCCTCGCTATAAATACATTGTCAAAGCTGTTCTGAGAATAGGGCAGTTTCACATCGCTATTTTATTGTGAAGAAGTTAAGCGGAAAGTGTGGCTGACTGTTTTGGCTGCCGAATCAGTAGCATCCCACTGCTAACCTCTGCCACAGGAAAAAATATGGTTGGTCCTGCTAAATAAATTGTATTAACTCATCTTGTACGTTACTGGGCTTCCTATGGGCCGGGTCCCGATTGCAGCACCAGGATTGTGAAGCAGGGTGCATTAGCCTCAGCCATCTGCTTGGAAATTTCTTGCAAGTGTGTTTTGCTTCACAGAGTGACGCTAGCATCACTTAAAATCCTTCAGCTGACAACAGGTAACTTGGTAAGCTTTCATAAGTTGGTTATGTTCAGCCATATGTCCTTGAAAAACATCGCTGCTCTTAGCTCTGTAGAGGTAGCTGGATTCAGCCCTTAGCTGAGTGGGCAGGGCTGACTCGAACAGGCTTTGAAGAAGGAGAAAGCCCCACATCTTGTCCCCTCAAGGTTGTTGTGTCCACGTACTTACCCCAGGGTAAAGACCTGATCGCTTTTTTGTGTTGGAGACAAAGATTAAGAAGTCCGTGTGACTACAAGAAGCAGGGGGCAAATCCATGTTTTCTGCTACCCTTAATTAAACTCATGTAAAATCAAAACACGGACAGATCTCGGGCGCTTGTCTATGTGCTGCTCTGTTTGTTCCCTGTCACTGAAATCCAGGGGGAATGGTAAATGCAGACAGAACTTGTTCAAACTGAACAAATGCCCTGGAAAGTGCCATTTCCAAACGCTGTTCTCTTCCCCCATTTGATGGGGAAAATGTTCAAGATGCAATATCCTTTCCCATTATTGGCCGGCTCTGTGTATCTGTTAGCTTATTTGCAGCAATAGGAAGTGAAACAGAAATACAGTTTGCATGTAGGGTGGAGATAGCTACTCTGCTTTATCTGCACTGTAGCAGGGGAAAAAAGCTAGCACAACATGATGTGAAAAATGGTTGTATAAACATACTGCATACAGCAGAAGTTGGAGAGATGAACCTCGAAGAAAGAGGACAAGTTTAGAAGCAGGGATTTCAGTGGGGATCTTGCCTGATGCATCACGGTCATGCCCTGAAGGGTATAAACCATTTATCTGCGTGAAAACGGTTAGGATTTGTTCTATGGTAGCATCTAAAAGATTCAGGCAGTATCTTGTTCCCTTGTGCTTTGCACAGTACAAAATATGCCTGTCCCAGTTGGGACAGATGAGCTGGGCAAGACATTTTAGAAAGGGGGAGGACTGAAGTGTCTTTCCCAATGTCACCAGAAAACCAAGAGCAGACCCCAGAGGTCGGGATGATTCCCTGTGCAGCAGCCCCGGGAGCACACTGCTTTCTTGCACGTAGATGCTACCGCCCAGCTTTCCAAATGCCGTTGGTTTTCCGAGGGTCTGTCCATCTGAGGGTCTGACCTTTTATGTCCCCGAGCTGCTCACATTGCACAGACCCACCTGGGATGTATGGTGTGGCAAAGGGATACCCACTCGGGGGGCGAGGTGTGGGGCATGCTGAGCCCAACCCCGACACGGGAACCTTCCTGGCACCGACCACCCTTGCGGACCAGGGCTGCCCTTGCCTCCCTGCGTAACCCTGGGCTGATGGATACAGGATGGTTTGTTCTCAAAGCATGGAAATGATTTTTGAGGACATTGGAACAGCTGCTTCGGAACTGCTGAAACGGTTTGAAAAATCTCACCTACAGTAAGCCCTTCAAGTAAATATGGTCTTCTTAAATCTGCATCTTGGGGATGAGCTGGTGATGCCTTTGTCACCGGGGTGCAATCCCTGGCCAGGCCGGTGAGACACCCTGCCAGAAGAAAGCAGGAGGGACCAACCTGGCATTCTCTTTGGAGCCATTTCTTTTTTTGCATAGTAAAATGTGATTTCTACTGAGCTGGTGACATTGGGAAACGAAAGGCTGAAATCTGCTTTTCCTGCTGAGAGTCAGAAATAGATCTGGAGAGATGATGACTCACCTGTAATTGAGAAAAACTGAATGGCATCATCATGAGCTTTTAACAGTTAAATCCTGATTCCACCTGCCAGAAAGAACAGACCAACAAAGCTGCAAAATGCCAAAGCGAGTTGGAGACGGGGCCCAGCGCACAGGAATCCTTTGCTTTGTTGTGGCGTTTTGCGTGTAAGGGGCTTAACGCACCTGCTACACGCGTACCCTGTGTGATCCCGCGGCAGCGGCACTGGGCCCTGCATGGGGAAACGGAGCTGTATGGACAGCAGGTCAGGAGGAGAACTGATGGTGGAGCCATGAGAAGCCCCCCAGCCCTGAGGGGAGACCTGCTCGGTGCCAGCAGTGCATGCGTACTCCTCCCTGCGACTTTCCCTGCAGTTCCCGTCCGAAGCAGAGATGATGTCAGAGTTGTCATGGCATCGGTATCTATGGAACCGGGATCATCATCACGGTGCTACGAAAACTAACTCAGGAGATGGTCCTGGAACCGCGGGTGGGAACTCCTTTTACAGTAATTGAGGGTTTCCCTCTGTAAGGTTCCTCTCTCTTTCCTCCTTCCTACTGTCCCTGGGGAGGGAGCGGGGACAGGGCTTGGCCTCCTCCTGTCCCACGGCAGCTCTGGGTGCCTCCTTTCCTGCATGAGGAGAGCAAGAGCTTCAGCCCCATCGGGCTGCCCTTTTCTTGCACCAGCTAATGGGTGCGTAACAACGTGCCTTGCTGTGAAGCAGACACTGAACCCTTCCCTCTGCCACCCCAATGGGCTGCTCTCAGCCAAAGGCCCCGAGCCAGCTGCCAGGGGAGGACCCTGCTCGTGCCCTGCCTGTGGGGGCCTCCCGCGCTCCTGCTCCCTGGCAGAGGTGACGGCAGCCCTTTCTGCTGTTACTTCTGCCTGTCCCTGCTATCAGCAAGGGACACAGCAAGGGGCTGGGTGGAGAAAGGGTGTTTATCTCAGGGGAAGCAAGGTGTGCATCCGAGCTGAGCTGAGCAGCGTGGTGACCTCCCTGCGCTCCACGGCATCTCCCTCCTGTCAACAGCCCAGGTACTTACAGCCACAGGGCTTGCCCTGGCCATGGCACAGGTAGCCCTTGCTATTGCACAGTGACACTGGCATAGTGTGCCAGTGTTGCCAGTGGTGACCCTTGCAACAACACCCTACCCCTGGCCATAGCACTCTGTCCCCAGAAGCAGCATGGTGACTGTGGCCGTAGCACGGTAATCCTTGGAATAGCATGGTGACCCTGGGTGTGGCAAGGTATCCTGGCTGTACTGTGGTGTCCCCAACCAGAGCACGCTGTCCCCCAGCCATAGCACAGTGACCGTGCCTACAGCGTGGTGACCCCAGGTGTACCACGGTCACGATGGCCATAGCGTGGTGTCCCCAGCCACAGCACGCTGTCCCCAGCCATAGCACAGTGACTGTGGCTACAGCATGGTGACCCCAGGTATAGCACAGTGACCATGCCCATAGCATGGCGTCCCCAGCTGCAGCACGCTGTCCTCAGTCATAGTGTTGTGACCGTGCCTACAGCATGATGACCCCAGGTGTAGCATAGTGACCACGCCCATAGCGTCGTGTCCCCAGCCACGGCAAGGTGCCACAGCGTGGTGTCCCCGGCCGCAGCACGCTGACACTGGCTGCCCACGTTGCCCGCGGCCACCGCGCGGTGCGTGGGCTCGATATGGGGGGGAGGTGGNCCATCCTCCGGCTGGCGACCTGGGTGAGGCGGAACGGCCGTGCGGGCGGGGAGACCGGGCTTAGCGGCGGGCAGTGCCCGGGCAGCGGCTGTGCGGTGGGCAGTGCCCGGGAGACGTGCAGTGGCCATTGCAGCGTGCGGTGCCCGGGGCAGCGTGCGGTGCCCGGTGCCCGTGCGGTGCCCGGTGCATTGTGCAGTGCCCGGGCGGCGCCCGGGGCATTGTGCCGTGCCCGGTGCCCATGCAGTGCCCGGTGCCTTGTGCAGTGCCCGGTGCGGGCACCGTGCGGCGCCCCGTTCCATGTGCGCTGCCTCCGCAGCCGTTCGTCGCCGGTGCCGCCGCGGCAGGGGGTGCCCGGCCCTGCGGCGGCGGGGGTAGGCGGGCCGGCCGGCTCCCACGGGAGATCCCTCGGGAACGGGGCAAGGTGCGGTGGGTGGGTGCGCTGCGGCCTCTTGCCAGTTGTCTCCCTGGGGCTTGAGCACAGGGCAAACGGTGTAAATCAGGAGGCAGAGGACATTTTACTTCCTTCCACGCGCTGTGCATGTGTGTGTGTGTGTGTGTAACAAGAAATCCGAGGGCCAGCCCTGCCCAGCTCCCCCTGTTCTTTTAAAAGATGTCATATTTTTTTGGCCGTTTCCCATGTACCAGTTCCTGCGGCGGGGCGGAGAGCAGGAGGTGGCATGTGCTGTGCAGCCGCTCAGGGAAGGCTTCTCTCACCGGTGGTCCATGAATAAGCAGCACGGGAAGCTGCGCAGTGATGCTCGCTGGGGCCGTGGCTGCCCCAGGGGCGATGGCTGCCACTAATTCGCCTCCCCCAGCCTGGCTTTTACCTGCTGAGATCTGCCAAGGTGCGTGGTCATGGGAGGTCGGCAATGCCTAGCCCTTCCTAAAAGCCCACCATGGGGAAGATCTGTCGGGCTCTCACTGCGGCCGGCTCCTGGCTCCTGTGCTTGGCTGGAGGCTGCGGCCAAGCCGAGCTGGGCCTGGGAGGGCTCATCCTCACCGGTGTCACGCCTCTGCTGTGCGCGGAGTCCCTCGGCCACCCATGCTGGCTCTGTGTCACCTTCAGCAGTGCCAAATGCAGGCAGTGAGTGAAGGAAAGGTGGGATGAGAAGGTGCTGCCCCCTTGGCTGCCCTCCTGCCAGACGACACAGCGGGTGCATTTGTGGGGCTCTCCGGGGTGGGGTGACCCAGCCGAGGCCCTGTACAGCACAGCATGGGAGCATGTGCTTATCTTTAGGCACACGAGCAATTCCAGCTGCAATCACATGCTTAAAGTCGAACCACACGCTTAAGTATTTTTCTGGATGGGAGCCAGCGTACTTTCCAGGGCTTTGAGAAAGCCCCCAACTCCACTACTGGAGAACGGGGGCCAGGTATGGATCTGGAGCATACAGCTTGGGGTGGATGGGCCATTTTGGGCAGGATTTGGGCACCTGTCGGGAGTCATTTCCTAGAAGTATTGCCTTAGTCCATAAAACTTGCTCTGGATCCATCTGTATCCTGCTCGAGTGGCAATGGCAGACTATTGGCAATGGTGTTGCTTTTGGGCTCAGTTAGATAAACTGATAGTGAGTTAGGCTCCTCATAAAATATATCTGCCACCATGGACCCAGAGAGTTCACCATCCTTGTTGTAGAGAAGGGGATTGAGCGCTGCTGGGAAGCAGGAAAAGAGTATGGAATATAGAGATAAAATAAAAATTCCAGATTAGAAGATATTCATGCATATATTCACTGGCTGGTTTATTCAATGGCAAAGTCACTCGTTTCATGGTTTTGTGTTCACAAGGAATCTGTGAAAACCGCGTGCTTACAACTACAGAAATGCATCAACTTAACTCTAAACAAGAGCAGGGACCCACTGATGTGGACAAATGTGGGATACACACAGAGCTATCCCAAGGATAAATGTTTGTAGTATTGAGAGTCGGCTCCAAAGCCCACTTTGAGCTCTCAAAGGGATTTTTTTGCTGGTTTCAGTGGGCTGTGGATCAGGCTGTGGAAGCTCATCTTAAAAGCCCTTTGGACCACTTTTCCCAGATCTGTCAGGGACCCTTCTCCATTGCTGCTCCAGCTTAGGGGTTCAGAGCCCTCCCTGACCTTCTCATGGCTGTTGCAGTCAGGTTACCTGTGTCTTAAACCCGTTCAGCATTTATGCCTCCTTCCCACTGTAAGCAGGGACTGTAGTTGGTTGAACGCTATGAGTGGAGGTTTCCTTCCCACCTGCCTGCATGGCCATCGCTATTTCTTGCAGGTGTTGTAAAATGAAGTGTGCCTGGGCTCCTTCTGAGTGGTTCCTCTGCTGCTCTTGCCAGACAAGACCCACGTCAAGATGGAGAGCTTGGATGGAGGAGGCAGACAAAAGGGTTTGCCTGCGAGGTCCCTGCTGCCTTTTTGGTCTGTTACACCCATAACTGCTGCCCAGGGAGAGTGTGGCTGTGCTGTGGGACATGGCAGCATCTGCTCCCCATCGCACCATGGTGTCGGCCAGGCGGGCGGCAGGGACCAACACCCTGCTGTGATGCTCCCTGATTCACAAAGCGAACAGAAACCTTCCTGGGCTTTCCTGCCTGCCGTCAGGGGGGAGACGAGCTGCCTGTGCCTGCACCTCACAGCCATGGATGGTTACTCAGAAAGCCCTGGACTGAGCCTCTGATGTGTTGGGGTGGGTTTTCTTCATGTGGTTTGTTGTTGCATCTTTTTAAACATATATATTTGATCCAACCTGTGCAGTTGGATCAAACCTCAGAGTTGTGACCCTTGTTGCGTGTATGTTAGGTTCCTTTGGTGAGAAAAGGAGGGAGCTGCCTGAGATGTGCTGCTTTGGGTGGGAGTATGGGTGATGGAGAACCACCATCGGTGCTGATCAGGCCGATGGCCATCGCTGGGGTTTCATGATGAGCTACCGCCAAAGGATGGTTCAGCTCCGTTTTCTGACTCCAGTAGTTGCTTCAAGGCTGTGGGTTCAGACCTTGTGCTGGCAAACATCTAAGGGACTGACAGGTGGATGGTGACTTCAATGTAAAAATTCCCAAATGGCAAAAGGGGATGCCTGGTTCTGCCTCACACAGCAGCCTCTCCCTGACAGATATAGTAATTCTGAGTATCTGAAGGGAAAGAAAACACTCCTGGCTTGAGCTGTAAAATCAAAAGCTGGAAAGAACCATTTAACGGTTCCTCATTCATCTCTTCCCCCTCCGTCTGAAGCAGTTTGTCAGATGAAGATGTGATCACTCTTGTGGTTTCCTTTTGAGACATTTTTTGCACAGCAAAACAAACTCGATATTCACGAAGGATTGTGAGTTCCTTTCCCTGTGACTGCCAGCACCAGCTAGACTTTCAAGTGGCTGCACAGCTTTGCAGGGGCATTGTTCATTTAACGTAGATTTAGGCTTGACTTTTAAAAGCAGTTCTGGAAAATGTTTTCAATAATTGCTGTGAATTTCAGTAAGAGCACCAGTAAAAGCGCGGTGCCCGGTCCCGCCGGTGCAGCCTGCTCGGAAGGGCTGTTCCACTCTCGCCTCTGTGGACCTCAGCGGGAGGTCAGGACCCTGTTTTACTGCAACATAGAGCAATACTGAAGGATTTTCTTTAAAATGCTTGTGTCTTGCTCCAGTGACCCCCCCTGTTGCTACCTGCGTGACTTCCACAGCTGGACAACCTTGCCTGCAACCGGCACGTTTGCAGCTGCCTGACCCGATCTACTGCCATTATTCTTAAAGTTGAATGAAGTTCATCGCTTGGATCACTGGAGAGAGCTTTCCCTATGCAGTATTGTATCTCATTAGGCCCAGTATTTTGTTTGGGTTTTCTTTGCAATAATCTTAGGCTTTTAAGAGCAAAACCTTTATTAAGGGACTGGACTAGAGCGGCCAAACCTGATTACTTGGCAGAGGCATGGCAGCAAAGTGGCAGTCCCTGTAGCTTTTGATATGCAGTAGGGAACTTTTATCACAAAAGGTTACTTCGACCCAGATCCAGAAAAGTCTTTATGTGCTCAGCTTTGCACTGATATGGGTCTTAGCCCATAATACAGCAGATCATTGTCTTTCAGCAAGGCAGATGGGCTTTGCTGAGTTGTGACTTTGGTGAGGGATGTGCTGGGTGGTGGTTTGATGTACCAGGGATAGGTGGTGGTTCTTGGAGGCAGGGAGCATGCCCCTTCCCGCCTGGTCCAGGTTTGTTTCATTTCTCCAGGGCGATATTTGTGCTCACAGTAAAAGTTGTGTTTATTTTTATTAGAAAAATCGAGCTCACGAGCAGAAGGCAGCAAAAAATAGATGATTATGGCTGCAGGATTGTCGCTACCCTGCAACGTCAGGACAGAGCACTTCTGAGAAGTTTCACACCCGGGGTGAAACTGCAGAAAGGCTGGTTTGAGGTGTTGTGGGGTGTACGTTTGGGTTTGCAGGGCTACAACACACAGCTCTTGTAAAGGGTTGGAGTTGGAGCCTGGAAAGCTCCCTCGCTGGAGCAGACCTTGCCTGCTCCGAGTGTCCTGCAGAGGCAGGTGGAGGTGGCTGCTTGGCATATAAAGCACCGAGCTCACCCCAGGAGACATCAACAAGAAATGCGAGGTGGGAGCCCTGGTGCTGCAAGCCCCAAATAGCTCCCACAGCCTTCAGGGGTTTCACTAACTCTTGAGCACTTGGGGCTCTTAGCAAAGTGCTGCAGGGCTGGTCTGGCGCTTAAGGAACCCATGGCGATGCTAAGAATCATTAGCGTGATCTTAGCTGCTCTGGATTTTGTCTGATCTTGGCTGCTTTTCAGTAGGGTCGGCAGATTTCCATCTTAATTCTCTTTTTCTGTGGGCTGTAGATTAAAGGCAGAACTTAACATTTTTGGTAATGGAATTATACAAAAGTTTCGCTGCATCTGAGTTTAAAATGCTTCTAAATTATCGTTTTCCTGTCATCACTGGTTCAAAATAGTGCTGCCTTGCCATGTGCTCAGATTGCATTACTAGATTAGGAACTTTGAATGGGCGCTGTGTTTCAGCCAGCATCTCTCACCACATTAGAAAAAGTAATTCAGTAAAAATCGGTCATGTGGTCATCAATATGCATCCTTCCCAAGCTGATCAGCCTGGTAGACATGTCCATAAACCTATTACGGCCAGCATCATACCACCTCTTTCTGTGCCAGAAACTGCGTCAGGTCTTTCCTTTGTGGTCGTATCCACAGCCCTTGTGGGAGATCTGGCAGGGCTTAAAGTAGTTCTTTAGTCTTCACACCCTCCAATAAATTATGCAGATCTGTGCTGGAAACCTCCCGGTGACTGACAACTGTAAAGATAAACTGAAGAGGGACACAGGACCCGATTCCCCCAGAATTTGAGTTTGGTGGGTGTTGAAGGGGGATGGCCCTCTGCCAAGGGTCTAACTCATCCCTGAGCGGAGTATCTGCACGAGGTACGTATGCGACTCAAGACAAGGGCTTAATGGAGGCTTCCGAAAACACTCAGCACTAGGCAGGATTTGGCCTGGGCTGATTTGACCTTAATTGTTTTCCCTTCTCATTTGCTAGTCCATCCTTCCTTTGCTGGGTGGTGGCTCGAGGAGAGGAGGGTGGTGAGGAGAGTGGCATCTGTCTCACTGATGCTCGCGTTAGAGTGGCGAAGGATCTCCCAAACGTTGGTACCGTCTCTCTGTACATGCAGTTTGTGCCCAACGCCATTGATTGTGAGCTACAGCAGAGCAAATTAGCAGTGGATTATTTTTCTTCGTGCATTAAATTTCCTTGAAGTTGATGCTAATGGTTGCTTGCGTGTATAATCAAAGCAAGGTTTTGCAGTCTCCTACAACCCCACACCTTCTGGTAATGTTTTTTTATAGGTCCCAAATCAAAGTACAGTGCATCAGCAGTGGAAACGTCTCACCTTAAAATGGCTGATGGTTCACACACTGAAGCTTTCAGCTTGTGCTCTCTGTGCAATTTGCTTTTTGTTTTCCTTGCAATGGCTGCGCTCAGACTGCGAAGGTCTCCTGAAGCACATTTTAGGTGCCAGGGTTACAGAAGGCTAAAAGCAACGTGGATGAAAAATGTGCGTGTCCTGGGGTCTGGCCGGCTCAAGCCCTGGGAGGGAACGTGGATCTGCAAAGTATAATTACAGAGCCAGCCTGGCCAGCCACCTTCTTCCAGATGGTAAAAATCTGGTGCAGAGAAGGCAGCCGCGGGTCTCCCAGCTTTATGCAGGCCTAAAATGGTGTCTCCATTGTGGGGCACACGGGCATCCCCAGCGCCCTGGGCTCCTGTGAGGCTATGGCAGCGGCTGCGGGTCCAGCAGCCTGGGCATGAGTGTCTGGACACTGCCGAGCAAGGAACCTGCCCTCTCCCCTTCCATTTTTTTGGGGGAAATAATGAGATTCCACTTGGTCTCCTGCTGCCTGTGTGTCCGTGCTGCCGGCAGCCTGCCCGCCGTGTGCTGTCCCCTCCCTGCCCCTCCAGCACAGCCCCTGCCGGGGCTTCCACCAGCAATGGGCACCAGCCACGGTCCCCTGCACTTAACAGCCATTGCCGGAGAGGGCAAAAGAGGCAAGGGGTCTTGCCTAAAATATGGCGAGTGTGGAAAAAGGGAGGTGGGCAGCAAGCAAGGGAAGCGGGTGAGATGTGCATTGGGGTCCAGCATTTCAGATACCACAGGCAGCCTTGGAGCCGCAGGCTCCTGCCCAGATGCAGCCTCCGGCCTTGGGGGAGCAGCATCCCTGGGGTGCTCTCCCAGGTTTTTAGGGTGATACTCAAAACCCCTCTGGTTTTGGCTTTGCACCAGCCATTTTCCAAAGTCCGTTGTGGCCGGCATACCCAAACCCTGTCACTGATGGCTGCTGAGACCTGTCCCTTTGTCCTGCATTACAGAAGTGCTTGGTGGCCTGGCGAGGTGTCCTGTCCTGCTTGGCAGCAAGCTTTAAACTGGGGGAACTGGGCAGCTGGCTTTCATGAAAAAGTCAGATCCCTGGCTTCTCACTGGTTTTGGTGTAACGTGAGGTCCCTTTGCACTTGCACAAGCAGCTGATCTGCGTCATGGTGGGTCCGAGCCCTTCATGCATCTCCATGACTGGCATTATTCCCCTTCCCTGGGTGTGACTGAGGCACAGAAGCTCCTTTGTGTGGCTGAAGTGCAAGCTTTAATGGAAGGGGTGGGAGAAGACAGCTTTCCTCCTTCCCATTCCTCTCCGCAGCTAAATGGGGAGAGGAGCACTAATGGTCTGTGCCACCGGACCTGCTGGAGCTGCTGGACCATGTACCAGTGGCTCCCAGCCACTCCCCGACACCAGGGAGAAACAGGGCTGAGCAACCCGCACGCCATGCGCTGCTGGCCAGGAGACCTCGAGCTGCAAACAGATTTGTGTGAAAGCTATGTCAGGCGGGGTGCAATTTCATACTGGGGTGGATGGAGGTAAGCTGGTTTCCTTACTGGATCTGGCACCAGTTCACCCAACAAGAGCAAAATTTGTTGCGTGTTGTGGTGGGTTGTTCAGTTGGAAAATAGGAGTGTCCTGTGGATGCTCAGGTTCCTTCGCAAAGCCTTTGGGATATTGAAGAGCCCCGTTAGAAAGGTGGATGGCCTTGGGACATGGCTCGTACAGCAGATGCCTCTGTCCTCTATGTCCCAGCAACCTTGGCACTTGGTCTTGAGTGCTGTCTCTGCCCTTCATGGTCACAGGGACGGCAATTTCGGGGGCACACCTGACAGGCAGGAGGAGGTGGGAGTCAGAGGAGCACCTCTGGAGAGCAGGTTTCCTGCATCCTTGCTCAGACCCATAAAATCTCACTCACAGTGGAAAATCTGACCTTGTATTTTCACTTTCAAGTCTCTGATGTACTGGTTGTGGGTTTGAGCAAGTGCAGTTTGCAGAGGTCATTGGAAAATGGCACTTGTTTTGCATGAGCTTTAAAAAATCTTATGGGCTTTATTTTCCCCCATCTACCCACAGTTTCTAAAAAACAATTTTTTTTCACCTATACATAGAAAGACAATGCCAAATCTATTTTCATTAAAATCTTTTGCCAGCACCGAGTAGTTTTTTAAAGAAAAATGATAAAATTTCAATCACAGCGGGAGGGGGAGAAAAACCCATAGAAAGACTTGTTTTCACTGAAAAGCATGTTTTGACAGGAGTATTTCAGCCAGCGCTGATGTTTTGAGCGCATCTATCAAGTGCCTGTGCTTGCAATTCCTTACTATTTTGTCCTCCTGAGAAGCAGCCGCATGTCCCGTGTCGCCTGCATCAAAACGCTGCGGGCAGCACCCAGCTGCGGGGGTCCTGCAGGATGAAGCTGCTCAGGTCATCCGGCAGCGAGAAGGATGCTTTGCTTTGCAAAACCCGCTGGAGTTTGAAGTTAAGCAGCAAAATGTCTGTTCTTTTCATCTCCATCCTAGAAGGAGATGTCCGGGCATCCTCCATCGACAGTCCCAGGTGTGCAAACCTGCATGCAGGCAGCCAGACACCCCGGCCCGTAATGTCCTTAATCGTATTTACAGGATCCCTCCCTCACCTGCTGAAACTAGCACCCGAAAGCACAGAGAAGTAGTCCAGGTTGTTAATCCTGGGAGGACTTAAGTAAAACACTTATCGGACAAACCGAGTATAAGTTCGCTGGCCTGCCAGAGAAATAATCCCGTGGAATCAGAGGTTCTTGATTATTTATGTTTTCCAGAATCACATTATTTCTTCCAGGGCCTGTTTTATAAATGCTGCTGCTATTTCTGATGGTAAATAACAATTTTGCATTATTTATGAACAGATTTTTACAACTGCGGATATTACAGCTGCTGCCAAAGCACTGGGGAAATTATTATTACTGTTTGTTGTTGTTTCTGTCTTACAATGCAACCCTCTTGTTCTGTGCATGGTGATGATGTGCCCGTCGCGGGGTGACAGCCGAACACCCAGTCAGTGCAGCGCGCCCGGGGAAGAGGGTGCAGATGCAAGTGGGTGACTCGAGTTGCCGTTGAGCTTGTGGCTGGTGCTCGGGGCTGAGGAGAGCTGGGGATGGATGGGGGCAGGACCCTGGGTAGTGGTTAAATTCAAAGAGGAGGGAGGTCTGATTATCTCCCTGTGCCAGCTGTGGAGAAGTCCATGGGTTGTACATACTTTCTATCCCCTGTTCTATCCTCCAGGGGAAGTCAAAGGTTGCACCTGAATTTTGCGGATGCACATGTGGAGACCCACATTTCCAGGAGGGCATCGTTCAAGAATGGGATGATTCCTGGGGCTGATGAGCATGTTTCTGGGGCAGAAACCCACTCCTGCTCCCCATCGCATAGACAGGGATGCGTGCTCACCTTTGCCAGGGTGGAGATGCTGATCCATTGTCTCATTGCTAATGAGACACTTGCCTTTATAAGTGTCTTCAGACAGAAAGAGCTGTGGTACAGCTTCACCCCAGCACTGGAAGGAGTTTGGAGGAATGAAATCTGTATGAAATTCCTTGGGGCAGGCATGGGTGAGGTATCTGGACAGCGCTTGGGAGAAAATGTATATCGCAATGCAATGTTATGTTAAAGAGTGGTTAGAACTTTCTGAATGGTTTGCTCACAGCGGTTTCTGCTCTGTTTCACGCAGCTCTGCTAACGCTGTGTTTTGGGGAGCGTGGGGCTGTAGGAGGTGTCCCACAGCCGGGCATCAGCTCTGTGGGTGAGATGCAGGTGACTTTGCAAAGGCCACCAGCTGCAGTTAATCATATGGCTCTTAGGCTGCTGCCTCTGTCTGTCGCCTGTCTCGGTCTCGTGCACTTTGTGTTGTGCTGTTACTGCAGAAGATGTAGCGGGGCACCCAGAGCGGGAGCTGCATCCCACCTCGAGACCCCAGCTGCTCCTGGGCAGCCGCCGCGCCAGGTGTGCTGGAGAAGCCTCTTACCTCTCCGCCTGCATACGTGGCCTCCAGCTGTGTCCTGTGAGCCAGCGGGGCTGGGAGTCATGCAGGGATGCGGGGAGCTGGTGCTGGCAGTGAGGGACAAGATCAGAGGTTCACAGCTTGATGGAGGGGCATATGCACACCTTGCTTCCCTCACTGCTCCCAGCCTTGAATCCCAAACGGTGGTGCAGCCCTTTCTAGGCTCTAATGGAGCAGGTTTCAGAGAGAATTGTAATGCATCTGGTCCCGCAGCTTCCCCTTGCTGCCTTTGGTGTCGGAGGGATAAGGGAATTACTTTAGCATGCAGCATCATGAATGGTATTAATTTAGGCAGCTGGCTGCGTGCTGCCATCCGGCTCCTTCCCTGCCTGCAGGGACGTGAAACACCCTTGGGTCCCACCACTGGGACCTGGGCAGCCACCAGCAACCCCCCTGCCCTTTTGTCCCTCGCAGAGCCGAAACCAGGTCACTGGATAATGGATGCAGGCGCTGCATCCTTCAACTCCTGCTAAGCCAGGCAAAAAATTGCCCTGTCTTTCACAGGGCAGCCTCTTCCCCTGCTCCGCTGCGCCCAGGTGAGCCGCTCCCCACCTCCCCGCACTGCCGTGTCCCGTGTCCCCTCCACTGGGCATCCAGTCCTTCCCCAGGTCAGCCTGCTCAGCAACTCAATTATCTTCTGTAACTTCATTTCTCCCCACTCTGCAGTGACACAAAAGGGTTTATCGAGCACAGCCTGGCACGAGCAGAAAGGCTGTGCAGAGACCTGGCCCATCTATTTATTTTTTCCCTCCCTAGCCTGGCTGGAGAACAACATCTCTTGAAATGCAAACCAAGCCACTGAAAGGCAGACAGGCTCACAGCAAAGGAGGACCTAGGTAGCATCCACCAGCCCGTTGCTTGGGGCCACCAGCCAGGCGAGATTTGGGATCTGCCTAACAAATGCCATGTTGCCATGGAGTCAAAGACAGCATTGAATCCAATTATGTTGCTGTTGGAAAACAGAGTTAAATGTAAACAGCAGCAAGTTGTGTTTTCTCCTTCCTTCTGCAGATCTTCTCCATCGTGGTGTTTGGCTCCATTGTGAACGAGTGCTATGTGAACAAGGACAGCCAGGACCCTAAGCTGCTCTGCATCTTCAATGAGAATGAGAGTGCCTGCAGCTACGGCATTGCCGTTGGCATCATTGCCTTCTTTGGCTGTATCTTCTTCTTTGTCGTGGACCTCTACTTCCAGCAGATCAGCAGTGTGAAGGACCGCAAACGAGCCGTCCTGCTGGACCTTGGCTTTTCAGGTATGTCTCTGGTTTTGTTGTGCTCGTGAAGGACGATGCTGGTTGCGTGGGCAGCGCGGGGTTGTTGCTGTGCCCTCCAGCTCCATGCTTGAGTTCTCCCCTCTCCTCCCACGGCGTGGCACGGCTCACGTGCCTCGGTCTGGGAGAGCAGGGGTGGCAGATGGGTTGTCCCATCCGGCTGCGAGCTCAGAGGCAGCAGCGAGGAAGCTGGTGTGTGGCAGCCTGGGGACACTGGGATGTCCCGCTTGTCTGTGTCACTTCTGCAACCAGAAATGTTTGCTGAGCTGGATTCAGTGAGGCCACCCAGAGAAGTGAGGTTTGGTGGTTGCATCTCGGAGACCAGACGGGGCGTTTTACCCTCCCACACCTCCTGTTTCTGGCTCGAGCAAATGGTGTTTCGTCAGTTACATCTGGGTCTGTTGTCACTTTGTGCATATGTGTTTTGGAACAAAGTGGAAACGTGCTTCTACACACCACTGTAATCCCCCGCTGCCTCCAGGACTGCGGTGTGCAGGTGGGTCTGGGGCTCCCAAGGGCTGGCACGGCTGTTCTGCACTGTCTTGAGCCCCTTGGCCTGGGGCTCATCCTTGTGAACATGAGCAGGGGTGATGCCTTGAGCCAGGAGAAGCCACCCTCCACTTTGCTGCTGTGGGACTTGCGTGGCTGAGTTTGCAGCTGATGTTCTCCATTTCCAGGCTCTTGTGTTAGCAAAGTCTGAAGGTGATTTATCCAGCACAAGCATTGCTGATGGCTCTCTGGTCCCAAATGAAAACATCTGTCATCTCCTCCTTTTGTTTGCCTGTTGTTAAGGATATTTCTTGCTGGAAAGCTCATTTCCATGGTGCTAGAGCACCAGCGTTCAGCCCTCATTAGATGATATTTACAGCCCCTTTGGTGGGGCTTGGTGCCTGCAACCCTTCAATTCAAATGGAGGGAGAACATCACATCCATCTTCTGGCTGATGCTGCATGTCGCGGTGCAAGGTTGTGATCCTTCCTGCCTTCCACCTTGTAACAGCCATTCTTTCTGCTGCCAGGCATGTGTGAAATGGTACCGCTCTCAATCTCTGCCTCATTTTTCTTTTGCACTTGTCATGCATCACATGTGCATTCACGGTCTTCAGCAGCAAGCTGGAGAACACAGGTTCTGCCCTGCAAAGCCTCTGCTGTGCAGGGGTTGTGCTCTGCCCTGGGGACAGGCTGCAGTATTGCACCAAAGGTCTGCACTGGTAAATCCACCCAACGCGTTGTGCTGCCAGCGGTGACACTTTATTACCCCAGGATCACCCTGGGTCAATGTGTGTGCTCCAGGTGCATGGTGTCTTCAGCCTGCGTCCGGGCAGAGACATCCTGCTCCCTCGGGCCATCCCCTCTGTGGGCTTCATGGTAGAAAACAGGCAAGCCACTTCCTTGCTGGTAAAGCAAATAAATCGCTCATGTGCAGGTTGTGTGGATCTGAGCCTGTGACTGACACAGTGTCACTTGTTGGGGTCTGCAAAGAGCGGTCTGCCATAGCTCCCCTCCAGCCTGGCATTGCCTCTGTTTATGCTGCCTGGTACGTCTCCCCGCTAGCAGCTCCTTACCTTTCTTGCTCCTCTTGTACAATCCCGCTTTCCCTGCTTAACGAACCATTTCCCACAGGGCACCCTAGCAAATGCTGTGCTGAAATCCAGCTTGATGCCAATATAAACGGGAGTGTTGTCCGGGGCTCTCGTAACAAAGTCCATGATTGCAGGTAAACACATCCCCACCTGGGTCTGGTTTTCACATCTCCTAAGTCCAAATTCATCAAAGTGCTGCTGAAATACAGTTAGCTGCTGTCTCCCAGAGGGATGTGTGGGTCCCTGGGGTCCGGCAGGAGGAGTCAGTCAACCTGGTCCTTCTCCTCCTCATCTGACCCTACTTGGAGCAGTGGGTTAGACGCTTGGCTCCCAGAGGTCCCTTCCCACCCAAATCCGGCAGTGATTCAAGCAGTGGCATGAGCCATTAGCTGCACGAATGCTCGGTGTGCAAAGCACCCTTCTGCTGCACAGGCAAGCAATGGCTTCATTTCACTGGGAGGTGTCAGGGTTAATGCCCACACATGCCCAGCATATTTTATCTCATTCCTGTTTCTGTGCCTGCACTTCTTTTAAAATGATGGCTGCCCAAAACCTTTCTTCCAGCCCTACCGCCATAGCCTGTACACCCACTCACACGGAAATGCCAGGCAGTTGGTTGCTCCCGGAATAAGCGTCGATACAGGCAGATCCCGCAGCAGAGATGAAGAGCAGGGTTTCGTTGTCACGTGAAGTCCTCGCAGTTGTAGAGATGGCAGCCCACCGTACCCCCTGTGCTGCTCCCAGCAGCCTCGGGAACCGGACCTGCCAGGAGGCAGAGCTGACCTGCGTAATTTGCCTTGTTTAACTACCTCCACGTTAATAACCCCTGGAGACTTCCCCTGTGGGACTCTCTTATGCTGTCTCCTTCTTTTTTGCTCCCTTCCAAGGATGGGATTCTTGGTTTCCTCTTGCTTCCTTGTGACTGTTTCATCCTTTCTGTCTGTATGTGATCTCTGCCGTATTGCTTGTTTTGATGTAAAAGCCAAAAATGCATGTGGGAAATAACCATGTGAGGAACATACTCAGGTACGAGGAGCATTGCAAACCAAGTGGTGTGCGGGGGGGTGAGGAAGGCAAGTTGCTTCTGGCCCTTTGCCCGGGTCACCCAGGAGCCTGATGCCGACTGCTGGCAAAGCAGATGTCAACTGGCAGTTACTGGCTGGGGAGGTTGTGGAGGGAGTTAATGAAAGCGTTAACCCGCAACTGGAAGGAGAGAGGACATGTGCATTGGATCAGTGGCAGATCAGAGCCACCGAGCCGGCTGGGAGGTAACGCTGGGTGCAGGCAGGGGCGCAGGCAGGGCCACGGCTCTCTGCAAACGGCATTTGCGACTTTCTCTTCCATCTGCTCTTACAGCTGCTCCTGTAGACATGCGCTTGCTTGGGACCAGGCTGTAATTATGGCTCTAACGCATCTTTCCTGGTGTTTGCACTCCGTTGTCTGCAGATCCTAAAACTATAATTATCTACTGGCTCTTGCTGTGCTTCCTGGCGTTCTCCTTTTCCCCAGCG
The DNA here is from genome assembly GCA_013400035.1 of Rynchops niger. Taxonomy (NCBI): domain Eukaryota; kingdom Metazoa; phylum Chordata; class Aves; order Charadriiformes; family Laridae; genus Rynchops; species Rynchops niger. Next base: position 1,954,409 of record VXBH01005361.1, on the reverse strand, counting down.
TGCTGGAGGGTGCAGAGCTGCTCCCGTGCCTGTGTCCAGCTGGAATCGGAACCAGCACACGTAGCCTCACTGCGCTACTGTCAGCTCAGCCCTCTTCGTGGGGTTTTAAAATTCGTGGGTAGCAACAGACACCTCCAAAACACCCACTTACACCTGATGCTGCAGATACACCAGGGCTGGGTGCAGGCACTGCCAGCTCTTCCATGGGACTGGGACCGTGCGGGTGCCAGACGAGGGCACAGCCATGTTCCTGGTGAGGCACCGGCTGCGAGGGGAGTCAGCTGAAATCCTGCGTGTCTGATTCACATTATCGGGTGCAAAGTCTCATCTCGAAGGAGTGCTAGCAGAAGGTGATCATGATCACAAATGAAAATATGTGCTGCTACAGAAACAAAAATAGTTCCCATGGAGCTCCCCGGGAGGTCTGATCGCACACACAGGCATGTGTCAGTCCTCCAGACTTTGAACAACACCTGGCTGGTGTTTCTGGAGGTGCCCTCCATGCCTGACCCTATCTCCTCCATCGGCAGTGATACCTGCCTTCCCAGTTCCCCAGGGTACTGGAGGGAATCCTCCTTCTTCTCAGGGATCCAGACAGCTGGATGTGGAGGGGAAAGGCTTGTCTCTGCATTGTGAAACCTCCAAGAAGTCCGCATGGGTAGCAGCAGAAGTGGCCCCAGCTAGAGTTTTCTGGCTGAAGAAGGTAATGATTTTAGTACTGGGAAGGTCAGGGTCTTGCATATCTCAGTGTTGCAGAGGAAGCCGGTAACTGCAATACCCAGCGCAGCCGGTGCACATTCGGAGATGTGCATGATGTCATTTTAACTCTTGAAAACCCTTAGAAGACACCAGTGATAGACGGGGCTTTGTGGCGCTGGTCGGTGGACAGTCCCCGTGTTGCGGCTGTGACTCGTGCTCTGCAGTAGTGTCCAGCCCAGGAGCGTACGAGGGAGGACCTACTGCACTAGATCGAGTGTTAAACAAAGAAGTAGCCCTCCTGAACAAGTTCGCTCTCTACAAACCAGTGACACAACCTAGTCCTGTTGGAGAGCCCCCGTGTCCCTTGGTGCCAGCACTGCACGGCCCCAGAGCTTGTCCCTGAGCGTCCCTCTGGCTCCCCACAGTGCGGCTCCAAATTAATCTGTTGGGAGCTGCTCTTGACGTTTCATCTCCGGTCTTTCAACTTCCAAACATCGCTGTCTCCAGGAAAGTGCATTTTTGAGTGAGAAACTCCTGACTGAGGCTTGCTCCTCGAGCACGGGCGGGCAGCACTCCCCGCTGCCGTGGCATTTGCTCCCCAAGGACCCGGCGGTGGGAGCACTGCAGCAGTGCAGCGTCTGGAGATGTGGTTCAGCATCTCCTGCACCGAGACGTGGGGACCACTACCCACCACCCTCACCACATAGTGGTCACCACATACTGCCATACCTCAGGCGTTCATCTTCCTGTGTCCACATTCAGGGGTTGGGTCTGCTTCCCGCAACGGGGGGCAGCTGCTGGCAAAGCCCCGTTATAACAGAGCTAGAAAACGTCTCTGTCCCTGAGGATGACCTTTGGGGAATAAGCCCCAGAGGTTTGTTTAACACAAGATGTTTAACACTTGATGACAAGTGGATCATCCAAAGGGGAAGTGAAAATATGTATGCAGAGGTTTGGGGTGGTTTTGGTGTCAGGCATTAGCTGTATTCAGCAAAAAGGGGCAGTTGTATTCATCTGTAATTTGGGAAAGGAGAGCCTGGATGGTCCTGGCTGGAGGCTGTGTTGCTGTGATGGCAGTTCAAGGGCTCAAGCACGGCCAGGCAGACAAAAGCATCCGCTGGTCCGGAAGCCCCAGGCCCCATCGTGCAAGAGAAAGAGATGAGGAGTGTGTTTTCTTAAACTGCATTTATTCTGAATGAAAGGTGAGATGTGCGATGAGCCCTGTAACTCTCGCACTGAATGTGGATGCATGTGTGCGTTTGATATCGTACTTAGGAACAACTGGCAAGATAAAGGGGAATAAAGGAAGCTTCTTTCCTCTCCCTGCAGTCGGACTGTGGTTTGCAGCTGGCTGCCCCGTGGGACTGGCAGTGTGGCTGCTCATACTGATGTGCTAATCATCCTTGAGAAGATGCTGGGTAGCTCGGTGTCCCCGCGTGCACTGACACCCAGAATGGGCGGGTTGGGGGGAGCTTTGTGCTGGGGACGCTTGGGAAAGCTGGAGACCCTTAAAGCAGCATCACGGAAGGCTCCAGGTTGTGCAGCTCTTCTTCCCAGCGCTGGAAAGCATCACTGCTCCTTACACTGGGGGCTTACGGCTTGCTTCTTGACTTTTCTGAGCTCCTTGGCATCAGGCAGTGCTGTTGGCTGGTGATTGAATTAGGGGAGCTGCAGCCCTATCTTACTTGGCCAGCTTTGGTTCCAGTAAGGAATAATCACCAGAGCGTTTTTGCTCAGTCCCACAGAGCCCAGAGAGGTTGAAAACAGGAGCGCAGTCAGCGGAGGGCAACAGGGACGAGCCAGGCTCCCTCATGTGAAGCCCCTGTGCCTCTCGGCTCCGCGGGCAGCCCCGCTGCCTCCCTGCCCTGGGCACGGCGCACGGTGAGGACTTGCTCGTTTGCTGCGCTCCTGGGATGCACTGATGTCCCTGGGTCACTCGTGTGACCCCCATGTTTGACGCAGGGGGTTAATCACAGCCTGTCCATATTCCTTGGTGAAAGGGTGATCATTCCTTGCCGTTTTTTAAGCTCCCCGGCTGTGTCCTTGGACCAAGGCGTAGCCCATCACAGAACGGCTGTAAAGCGTCTCCTGCATCAGCTGAGCAGCCTGGTGCTGCTCCCAGGAGTGCAGGCTTCTTCCTGGGTGAGGTTTGCAGTATCCAGCCCAAAGCTTCTAAGAGCTGGTGGTGTCCAGGGAACAGAGGGAGTGGTGGGTCAACACACTGGGGTGCTGGAACTGAGTTGGTAGCGCCTTGGCACCTGCAAGCGAGCTGAAATCCCTGTGTCCACGGTGAGGACCCAGCAGGCAAAGAGGGTGTGCTGTCCCTGTAGGTCTTTGAGATCAGGTTGAGATGTGGGTGAGCTAAACTTCAGGCAAGCAACACACTGGGTGACCCGTCAAGGTTCCTTCCATTCCTGTTTTTCAGCCTCTTCTAAAGTAGCTCTGTTTGAGCCACAGCACAGGCCAAGGCACCCAGGATCATTGTTGCTGTTTGAAAATCTTGATGGCAGCATGTTTGTGCATCAGCAAAGTCCCTGGAGCAGAGGAGGCGATGGGCAGGGACAGCACTGACCAGCTCTGCACTCTTTCAGGTTTCTTGTCCTTCCTGTGGTTTGTAGCCTTCTGCTTCCTAGCAAACCAGTGGCAACGGACGACGATGAGCACAGGGGTTTTGCAAGGAGCAGACGCCGCCCGGGCAGCGATCACCTTCTCCTTCTTCTCCATCATTGTCTGGGTAAGTTCTGCTTTGGAGCTAAGGTGGGAAGAGGAGAAATGAAACCTGTCCTGGGCTCAGCGTTGAGCTGGGAGGAGGAATCTGGGGCACGGTTTGGAGAAGTGAATCCTGGTGGGCAGCAAGGGGCTCTACTGAGGAAACCCTCAGTCCCTCCAAATAGAGATGAAACTTGTGGTTGCTTACCCAGGAAGTGTCAGCTCTGGGCCCCTCTTGCTGGGGAATTCCAGACTTCCCCTTCTCCAGTGGCTGGAAAGTTGCGTTCCCATCGAAAACGTGTTGCCAGCCACGAGCTGCCCTCATTTCACGGCCTCATTAGACCCCCGGGAACGGTTTGGTTGGAAGCGAATGAGTCCCCAGGCGCAGATCACCACCATGAGCCAGTCTCATGGGATGGCAGGGGGATTTTGGGAGCTCTCAGGATCATCAGCTCACCCTCGGGGAAGCCAGGCTGGCTCCTCTGCTGCCCACCTTTACTCCTGCTTTTAGGCTCTGTGCATCCCTGGAGTTGCACAGTGGCAGAGGGACATCTGCCAGGGGTGTGCAAACCCCGCGGGGCCCCTTGCCCACAGCTGCTGGACCCCACATGTATCTGGGGGTGCCTGCAGCACCTGGGGGGGCTCCTGCTCCAGAGGCTGTGTGTGGAGGAGCAGGGATGGCCCCTGTGTCACCTCCACCACCCCACTCCAGCTTTTGTGGGCAGTAATTCCATATTGCCTTAAAAGAATTGGGGCAAAAGACAGTCTGGGGTTTTCCAGCAGCAGGTCTGCCTCCAGTTACTCGCCAGTTTAACTGCTCCCTGCCCTGTTATTACCCAAATAAATCTCTTTTAATCCCAGCTCCCTCACAGCTCTTCTCCAGCGCTCTGTTCCCCAACTGCCCGTTTAATGCAGCCGCCAGGGAAGGGAGCTGGGTGGGAAGCTCTGCCCCATCCCATCAGCATCTGCTCCCACCCCAGGGAGGACAGTGGGGACGCCGGTCCCCTGCCACCGGCACGGAGCCTGGCCGGGCTGTGGGGTTGCACCGGCAGCCCCTCCGCTGGTACCATTAATACCAGATGCTCTGCTTGATGGGCACACAACCAGCGCCGGGGAGCGGGCGCTGGGCAGTGGTTGGGAAGCCATTCTCAGTGTCTGCAGACGTTTGGGGTTTTTTTTTTTTTCCCCTGAGCCTGTCATTTATAAACTAATTGAATTGTTAATGAAACCTCCTCAAATAAGAGCGAGCGTGGTGTGCTCGCAGCTCTGCCACCTGCATTCCCCACGGTTTGCGACCTCAATACTGGCAACCTGGAAGAGGGCGAAGGAGTCTCTGCAGAACTGACCTATTTTGCTGGCCTGGGACTTGGCAGCTTTCCCTCCCCGCAGCAGATGGGTTTATTGGTGCCAAATCTGCACGGACAGGGACCTGGGCCCAGGCTGTGACCCACACTCCAGACAGAGATTTAGGGGGGTGTCAACCTGTCATGAGGAAATGGCATCTTTAGCATTAGGGCTTGTGGTTCAGGGTTGTTTTAGGTCTTGGCTGTAATGGAGCAGGGTCAGCAGAGGCTGGGGATGCTGCAATGTGCTTGGTGCTTTGCAGTGAGCTGGGGGGACACGGGGTCCTGGCGAGACATAAGGTCCTAGGGGGACTTGGGGTCCTGGGGGGGAGGCAGAGTCCTGGATGGACATGGGGTTCTTGGGGGGAGGCAGAGTCCTGGGGGGATATGGGGTCCTGGGGGGACATGAGGTCCTGGGGGGACACGGGGTCCTGTCCGCGGCGTTGCCGTCCCCCCCTAACGCTCCTCCATCTGGCGGCAGGTCGCGCTGGCGGTGAAGGCGCTGCAGAGATACCACCTGGGGACGGACATGTCGCTCTTTGCCACCGATCAGTTCGCTGCCGACCCCAACGCGGCGTACCCCGGCTACCCCACCGGCAGCGGCATCGAGAGCACAGAGACCTACCAGAGCCCCCCCTTCACCGAGACCTTAGACGCCAACCCGAAAGGGTACCAAGTGCCAGCGTACTGAGGGGCGAGGGCCGTGTACCAAGAGACCGAGTCCTACGGTGCAGTACACTTAACCGGTTGATCGCAAATGTATTCAGTCCCATTTCCTTAATGTGGCAAGTCAGTGCTGGGTTCCTTACTATTAGCTAGTTGTGCAGTGAATTCTGTACAGTGGTATTGGTTCTTGTCTTACCTGTCCAAGGGTTTTTATAAAAGCAGTGTTCCCTCTAAGTCGGAAGGAAGGAAGGTTGCTACCACATCACTTATGTGTGGCGAAAGATGAATAAATGCCCTCTCTGAGGCTTGACACCGGGCAATCGGTGGTTGGGTTTTGCTGAGCGCCCGGGAAAAGCCCAGAAAATACCTTTTCCTGTTAGACAACACAGTAGCTGAGTTGTTACTTATCTCGTTCTTCCAGAGCTAACACAGAATCGGTCTCGCGGTGGCGAGGGTGGGTGGGCGGCACGGGGGAGTTCAGCCCCGTGAACAGCTTTCCTGTACACGTTCCACGGAAAGTGCCAAATTCACAAAGAAATAAGTGGCATCTGTGTTACTTTTATTTGTATATAGTTACTGTACAAAAGAAAAAAAAAATCCAAACAGGTGTTTCAAACTTAGCTTAGGATGCAGGCGGCATGGGGGGGGCCACAGATGGCCGGGGGTTATGTTAAATATCCGAATTGCTTCTGGGCTTCAACAGGATTCTGGTTGAGGATGTAAAAAAGTTGCTGTTTGAGACTGGAAACCAGCGCAGCAGTAGCTGGCTGCTAATTAGGAATAGCCTTTTATCAGCGGAAAGTACGGCGCGTTGCAGTTCCACTTCTTCACCGGGGGGGGGTTGGGAAAGTTTGCAAATTTACCAGTAGTTTCTGGTTGGCAATGCTGAGCACTTACTCACGCTCAGACTCGGAGCTGCCAACACAAAAAGGGTGGGCGTCTCAGCGGCTCAAAGTCCAAGTCAATTAGGAGTGGCATTGAACTCGTATTTTTATACTGGGAGCAGCCCCCATCTGTCGTCAGCTGCAGCAGAACCTCAGGTGTGGAGGTACATTTTACCCCGCGGTCTCTAGAAATGAGGGATTCAGAGACTTTAGAGGCCGTTGGAGTCCATCAACGGGGTGGACACAGCCCCGTGTTTGCAAACAGAGGGAGAAGAGAGTGAATGAAAAATGCCTGGGAAAGAGGCTGAGTTTCGGTTTTCAGCGGCAAAATTCCTGCCTCCTCAAAAACAACTCAACGTGCAAAATCCGGTAGATCCTTGTCAGCGGCCTGGCTGCTTTCCCCGCCCGTCTGCCTGCGCGGCGGCAGCGATCGGAGCTGTTTGTCACTAAGGACTGAGCAAAGGAGCTGGAACTTGAGTTCCCGACCACCTCGGTGGCAGCTCCAGCCTTAGAGGCCCCCGGCTCTCCTGGCTCCCGGTGGCTGTTGAGCCGGAGTTTCGCCTTCCCGGTTTAACGCCGGCAAACGTTGGGTGCTGCCTTCTGACCTCGTGACAAGCAATAGTTACCGGGCTGCCCCAGCTCTCCTTGTAGCAAAACCATCCAGCAGGTTTGGTTTTTTTTTTTTTTTTTTTGGTCATCATTAACACAGCTCATTTCTGCTGCTAAATTGCAAATAAATGCATGAATTAACAAGCAGCAAATCTCATCACGAGCAGTGACAAAGTGCGTTACCTGACGCCCCTACGATTCAGGCCGGGTTAAATTGTGGATTTGCAGCGCGGGCGGGTTTGCTGGCGCTGAGCTCCTCCCGCTCCCCTGGCAGCACCGCAGCCGCTGGAGCTGGACGGGGATTTTTTACGGCAGCGTTTCCCCACTCGGACACTTCTCCCGCGCCGCTGCAGCCTCCCCATGCAGCGCGGTGGCACCGAGACCTGCCGTCCCCCTGCGGTCCCCACCATGGACTTGCCCAACAGCGACAGCAGAGGCGATGTGTCGCCCTCTGGACGCCTTTGCACCCACTTGGAGGTCCAAACGCTATCGGGGTACGTAGGGCTCAGCTGCCTGGTCCTGCTGCCTGCCAGGGGAGGCAGGAGCATGAGCAGGAGGTGTCACTTGCTCAACTAATGCGAGGAGCAAGGAAGAGGTGACCCAGGGGCATCTGCCGCTGGCCTGTGCCAGCTGGGCTTGGTAAACAGTGAGACATCCTTGCATTAAGTAGACCAGGGACACCCAAACCCCAGTCGGGTATAAGCCTAAATTAATTACGTGACCCTTGCGATTTTTCTGGAGTCTTGCTGGGAAAAAAAGGCAAAGGATTTTAACACAGGGTACGGTAGAACTGTAGCAATATTTTCCTTAGAGGGAACACTGAAATTTTAGCAGCACAAACAGTACTTGTGTTAATATTTTAGCAAAATTATAATCAATTTAAATGTTTAAATTGATTGTATGTGAGATAATGTTTGTTCGGTACATTGTATTTTTTCTAACTATATAACTGTTCCAGAGTTTCCTTGTAACCGTAAAGAACTAAAGCTCTGTCTGACTGCGGGACGTGTCCTGACCCCTGGTGTAACCATGCTGAATATTACAACATCTGAATGTACGCACCGAGGCCTGCATTGCCTTTCTTTCCTCCCCACCCTCCCACCCGCCAGCGGTGGGACGCAGAAGGGACACACACGC
>VXBH01005361.1:1910518-1930941 GCA_013400035.1 Rynchops niger | reverse complement strand
AAAAAAAAAAAAAAAGCATTAGTGTTCACTCAGGCCAAGGTGACAACTTCTGGATCCTGTCCCTATCGGCAGTAAACTACAGTTCAGTTGGCATAAACCAACTGGCACCACAGGATAAATGCATTTCTCTGGTTTGATACTTAGCTGGTTTCAGAGAAAACAAACACACATACAAACCCACGTGTAACGAGTCCTAAAAATATGCATTTGTGCACTAAATTCCCTCCTACAACAATAAGGAATGCTGACAGCTATCAGACACAGAGGTTAGCAGCCCTAGAATTCATTTAACAGTAACTGCTGATTTGCTTTGATGTGTAATTCAGAAATACAAAACCCACTCTAGGTCCAGGGAAAGGTGGAATTCTGACTTTCAGACTGTGAAAAAGCATCGCCTGAAGGACACAACACCAGCCCTTCTAAGTGAAATTTTGGTGGGATTAAAAAAAAAAAACAACCAACAAAAAATGATGGTGGTGAAGGTAGTTTTAAGGCTCAATACACATCACCTTTTCAGACCTAGACAACTCAGCTTCCCAGTAACCCTTTTATCTTTAGCAGGTTGTAAAATACATTTTAAAGCAGCCCCTGGTCACGTTCTACGTGTGTACATCAAACACAGCGGACCTCAATTGCAGGCAACAGTGCGTTTCATTTTCCAAACGAGTCAACATGACACAGGAAATTTGCTCTGAACAAATATTGTGGTTTCAGCTGGGATGAAGCTGACTTTCTTACTAGCAGCTGGCACAGTGCTATGCTTTGGATTTGGGATGAAAATAGTGTGGGTAAAACACTGATATTTGGGGTTGGTGCTAAGCAATCGAGGCCTTTTCTGCTCCTCACATCGCCCTGACAGTGAGAAGGCTGGGGGGCACAAGAAGTTGGGAGGAGACACGGCCAGGACGGCTGACCCCAAATGACCAAAGAAATACCCCACACTATATGACGTCATGCTCAGTATATAAAGCTGGGGGAAGACGGAGGAAGGCAGAGACATTCGAAGTTAAGGCCTCTGTCTTCCCAAGCACACGTTACGCATGATGAAGCCCTGCTTTCCTGGATATGGATGAACACTTGCCTGTCGATGGGAAGCAGTGAATCAATTCCTTGTTTTGCTTTGCTTGCGTGTGTGGCTTTTGCTCTACCTATTCAACCCTCTTTATCTCAATGCACAAATTTTTCCTCGCTTTTACTCTTCTGATTCTCTCCCATGTCCAAACCTGGGGGGTGGGCAGGGTGTGAACCAGCAGCTGCGTGATTCTAGTTGCTGGCTGGGGTTAAACCACGACAACAAATAAACAAGGTAATGAAATATAATTATATTTCATTAAACCAGGAAGATGGATTCTCATCCTGTACAAGTTTCAACTGTAAATGCTATGCTGACTCTGATCTGAGAAATAAATCCATCACTCCATGATACATTCTGCTTTGTGAACTGGAACCAAATTATTTTCTTAGAGTTACAGTTTTAGCTCATAAAGTCATTACGAGTATAAGTCGTAGTAGACATCAGGTCTCTACCGTTACAGTTGTAACAAGTCTGCCTACAACTCAGGATTAACTTCTTATCAGACAGTTAGGGTTTGGTATTACACACATTGTGGCGGAGGAGTTAACATCAAAAGGTTATTAATATGGTCATGCTTAATTTAAAGTATAATCCACTGAGAACCTTCAGGCCTCCTTCATTAATCAGTTTACGGAAGAAGAAAGACTTAAAGCAACTGGCCTCACTGCTGGCAGAGAGAGGAAACTTTAAAAAAAAAACAAAACCAAAACACATCAGTGCTGTTCAGCCACCCCCTTCTTCCCACCTCCCCAGGTACTCTTGCAGGTCACATTAAGCAGCACCCCTCCTTCCCACACACTGAAACAGAGAACTAAGCTCACCTTTAAGTGTTTAACACAGAGCTTGCAACAGAAGAGTTCATGCTGCTTCCTCATGTGCTGTTCCAGATCTGCAAAAGTATTGAATGGCTTCGCATCTGGACACAAAGAGCATTCATGCTGCAGCAGCTTCCTAAGGGAAAAGAAAGATTTCCTAAAAATTATCTGATTCCCTCTCAGCAACCCGATACCTTTATCGAAAACCAAATGTTCCGTCACTGGTAGAAAGCTGCGTTTTTATAGCTCCCCCAGCAATTTGTAACGAGGTTAGCGTCCTGCTTATTCCAAGAATACTTTGTCACCTGTCAGGAACAGAACAGAACCAAATTACGCAGACGCTTCAACTGTAAGACAAGAGCTGAACAACCACAGTGTAAGTAATACACTGTCACTATAAAATTTTGAGCGGACTGTAACATGCCCATGCAACAAATCCCTTTCTTATTGAAGATTCAGCTGATATGCGAAACACTCGCATGCAATTTAATTACGTTTTCTACTATCAGAAACTGAAGAATACGGTGGGGGAGATAAAATAATTGTAATAGAAAAGTAGGGGGGGGAAATAAAACAAACAACCCTCCCCACAATGATTCCCAACAAGAGCTGAGGACAGAGCACTGGTCTCAGTGGGAGACCCTGCTCCCTCGCACTTGATTGCTGCCTGCGGAACTGTAATCTCAGCAACTCTCCAGAAATCGTATCATCAAAAGCAATTCCCAGAGCTGGTGTATAATTAATCAGAACATGCTTCCAACTGATTCTGCTCACTAAATCCACTGCCCAATTCCATAAATATGAAGTCATACAAAACCATAAATGTATCAGCAAAGCTACAGTCTCACCCCAAATCAGGCTGGACATAATTCACAGTTCTCTAAGAAAGAGGCACCGTTGCCTGCATGGTTTCATCTTTTTTCACTCTTCTTTCTTTTTAACTGCTTTTAATGATCTTAAAGCCTCTCAATTAAGCACATTATGAAAAATATTTTTAGGACATTATGCTGATGTCACTTTTTTTTACTCTGCATTGGTTTTTTACTTCACCCTTTTCCTCTCCCATTTAGAGTCAAGATCTTTGTGGGCAGACAAGGTTGCTCTTCTTCTCATACAATGTTTGGTACAATTGGTTTTGATTAGTCCTTATGCAGTAGGGCAATAAATACAGTTATAATAGTAGTTCAGTCTTTACCAATTTCCAGAGCAGCTATGCAATGAATGAAAAGCCTTTCAGCAAGTTTGCTGTTGATAAAGAAGCAAAAAGCAACTTTTACTAGCAGAGCAACGCTTCTGTATTATGCATCGGTGAATCCCACACTCCTGCCTTGAGGAGCTGCTCCCTTTGCCGACCGTGGTACCAAGCATCCACGCCAACCGCGCTGCTCCAGCCTCTGGTGCTACCAAAGCCACCTGCATTGCACGGTGACTAATGCACACAGCATGGCAGCCACTCTATTCCCACAGAACAAAACCACGCTGTTGTACTAAAGCACGCATTTCCTGCCACGTAACACAGATAAGAATATGCTGGATATGTGCCCACCTGTACAGTGCATAAACCTCTCCATCCATAAAATAAATGTCGTATTTCTTCTCATGCTGCAACTGGTTAAGTGCTATCGTTGAGAAAGACGTAAGCTTCCGTCCAAAGACAACCTGGAGGCAACACAACACAGGAATCAGCAAGAGCACACTGAGGCCGCACAGCCTTCAGGATTCCAGTTAAACTCCTCAGCACAAACTTTCTTTGCCAGGGAACTCACCATAGCCACAAGCTTGGACAACGCTTGCAGAGCTCTTTGTTCAGACCCAGCTGCTCATCACCACCCGCAGTTACTGCCCCCACAACTGTCAGCAAAGCCACTGTGACTGCTCCTTATCAACTTCCAGCAAGTGAGCCAGCTTAGACACGGGTGGACTGGACTACCCTGGTGTTTGGATTTTGAACTAGATTAGGAAACTTTTATGGTATGTTTTGCTACCACAGCTGTGCTATGAGCAAATATCTTCAGCCCTCTCTGTAGCAAATGCCTGTCAAGAGCCCTGCTCTCAGCTCCCTCCTATCTCCTGGTAGATCACACAGAAACTTAAAGAGTCTGTAAGTGGAAAGCGACATTACTCAGAGTCTGACTGGGAAACCACTGTTTCTTCTTTCCTTAACTACCAGGAAAGCAAGAAACAAAATACTACATCACTTCCCAAATTATATGTACCACATATCCCTCCTAAGGGAACCTGCTTGCTCACCGTTACTCCCCCTGACCTCCAAGGAGCCTGGGTCTCACACAGCAGCCATTTACGATATTACATCCTTCTTCAGAAGCCAGCTACCACTGGTCTGCTCTGGCACACGTTCCCAGTTTGGGAAGTGCTGGGGTAGCAGCAACATTTATGAAACAGCCAGAGCTAGCTGCACCAGCTCAAAAAGGCTGAGACACAAACACAATAGTCACCTGTTCATCTAGAAATACTTACAACCTTAACAAAACCATTCAATTACATAATATACATGAAGTATAGTCTTGTTAAATCACTCCTCTTCCCTTATTGGGGTGAAATACCATGGAATAAGTCTTTTGTGTCTGGTACTGTGGGTTTGTTTTTTTTTTTAAAGCTTTCTTTACAGTGGGGCTACTGTTAAACAAAATAAAAAATATAGACAACTTGCTGAAATATCAAGCTTAAAATAAAGAGAATACAAGTTTAAGTTTGTTGGATCAATGACAACTATGTCCAATTCCAATTATTTAAAAAAATTTTGTTTTGGTGAAATTGTGTTGACATTTCATTTCAGCCTGAAGTGAGTTTTAGAAGAGAGGAATGGACTGCTGAAAAGTAGATTTTATCACAGGAGTCCATCACAATTTCCTACAGCAATTCCAAGAACTATCTCACACCTATATATAAGAAGTACACTGACAGATCCACCAAGCCTGAACCAAGTACACGTCAGGGTTAGTTTACGGGTCAACAGGTAATCCCTCCTTAACTTCACTGCAACAATTATGCATCACTGAAAGCACATATTACCATAACAAGTATATCCTGCTTTCTTCTCCGTCATGTCCTGTGCTGCCACTTATCTTTATAGTTATATTTCCTTGTACATTCTGCTGTGAGGCTTACCAGTTTGGTCTACGCTACTCTGTACAACACCATCTGAGATTTGGTAGTACTGTGCTTGTCTCCGCTAATTCCACGCACACCATGCAAATTAAGAGACCCAGTTTTAGGTCCTACATATGTGTTCAGTTCATTCAACAGCAGTTTTGATGTGATTTATGCACCTCAGTATCTTTCTTTTTCTTTTCCTTGGGGCATCTGGGTGAAGAAGCAGAACAGTATTATAGTGGCACTTAAAGACAAGGCGGGGGAAAAAAAAGAGCACAGCCATTAAAAATGACCTCTCAGTCAATTACAATAAAAGGATCATTTTAAACAGTTAATAAAGGAGGGAGAAAGATGGCTGAATAAACCAAAGCTCAGGCCACATAATATAGCAATATTACAATATTAAAAAGCCTGTTAGATTAACAGTCCATCGGTGACCCTAAGACAAGAAGGTTTATGGACAAAGAGCAACATCACAGCTTGGTTCTTCCTACGACAGGAGAAACAGAGCAGCATTCTCTCAGAGGATGATCAGAGATAAAATTACTTTCACAGAGTCTCTTTCTGTACACAGAAGCTACTCATGTGCCAGTAAGCACAGTCTGAAAACCACATCGACCTTTCCGGCCTCCAGAAAGTATGAGGTTCTTCAGCACACAGCCTAAGATCTTCAATTCCTCCAACCATTTGAACAACTTGAAACGCAGCCAAAGTAAACAGGTTAGTTGGGGCGGGGGGCTCTCCTTTCACCAAGGGGAGAGCCCCCTCCCCCTGATATATTTGTTTTATTTCATTTCCTAAACCATCTCAGAGTATTTCTTTCAGTGCCAGCACCAATTCTTTTCTTAAAGGGTTTAGTTTTCCCTGCATCACCTCTGCAAAAACCAAATTCACGTACGAGGAGTCGTTTTTATAAACATCCTCGAACAACTTTCCTTCACGCAGCTCACCGCTGCACCGGATCCTCAGCTGCCTCCGCACAGCCCAGCCCCAGCATCCGAGCGACTTCCCCTGAACTCCACAACAGGGCCCGGCGCCTCACCAGCAGGCCGTGGGGAAAACAGAAATCTATCACAAAAATTAAAACTGAGGGGAAATTACTTTTTAAGTATATGCCCAAGAGATGGCTCACGCCAAAAGGAACTGGGGGCAAAGGAAGCATGATGTGCTGTAACCTAAGGCACGAGCAAGCCCTGAAAGAATATAAAATATGTCCTCCCCCAAGCGTAAAACCAAGTCAGGAACTCGGCAGGATGACAGAGTCATCTGAGATCACGCAATACCACCTCTGAAAAGCAAGCCCTACTCGTTCAAAAACTCAAAAAATATTCCCTTTAAACGCCATTTTCTTCATATTTTGTTTCCAACACCCCTCCCGTCTCCTCTGAGCAGCACTCGCCCCGCCGGGAGCGGGACAGACGGCGGATAAGCCCGGCGAGCCGCCGGCTGGGGGACGCCTCCCCGCCCCGGCTCCACTCAGCAGATTCCACGAGTTGCTCCGTGCCCGGCTCCTGCCTCGGCCCGGCCCGAGGCCTCCCCCCGCCCAATACCCCGCTCCCCGCGGCAGCCGGCCCGAGCCCCAGCCCCAGCCCCGCGGGGCGCTGACAGACCCCAGCAGCGGGCGCGGGGGCGCCGGTCCCGGCCTCACCTGGCCCAGCTCCTCCCGGCACACCGCGCAGTACCGCACGCCGCACAGCGCCCGCATCCGCACCGAGCACCGGTAGCAGATGGGGTGGTCGCAGCGGCCCAGGGCCACCACATCCAGCTCCCCGCAGCACAGCACGCACGACCCGTCCGCGGGACCCGCCGCCGCGCCGGAGGCCGAGGCGGCCATGGCGGCGCCGACCCGCCGCGGCCTAGGCCCCGCACCGCCTAGCAACAGCCCACACCATAGACAGGCGGCCTAGAGCGCCGCCCGCACCGGCCTGCGGCTCTCCGCCCAGCTCTTCACCATAGAGACTTATCCCCGCAGATTCCCAACAGAACCACCATCGAGTCTCCCGCCTAGAGCGGCGCCTCACGCCCCGAAGTACCGCCCACCGCCGCCAGGGGGCCACGCCCCCCGACGTCACCCCGCGTCCTCCAGCGCCCGACCATAGAGACGTAGCCCAGAGAGTCCCCGTGCCGCGCTAGCCCGGCTTCCGCTGGCCTCTGACCACAGAGAAAGGCTGCCCGGAGCGTCTACGTGGTGTAGCCCCTCTAGGCACCTCCCGCTGGTCTCCCTTCAGGTGGAGGCGGCCCGCGGGCACCGTGTGGTGGCCCCCGGCCCGGTAGCCACTGAGCAGGCCTCGGGAGAGCCTGAGCGGTGCCGGGCGGCTGCGGTCTGCGCTGTGGCATCGCGGGACCTGCCCCGGTGGGTCTGGAGACCCAGGCTGTGGGCAGACTAGGGACCCCAGGTCCCTGCCCCAGCGGTTCCTGGCCATGGGGAGACTAGGGAGCCCGAACCCCTGTCCCGATGCCCCTGGCCGTGGGGAGACTGGGGACTCCAGGCCCCTGCCCCAGCGTCCCTGGCCATGGGGAGACCAGGGACCCCAGACCGCTGGCCTGGCGCCCCTGGCTGTAGGGAGACTGGGGACCCCAGGCCCCTGCCCCAGCACCCCTGGGTGCTGCCCCCAGCATCCGCAGCCACGGGGTGGGCAGCTGTGAGGCAGGACAGCACTGGCTCTCCCCTGGGCAAAGCATTTTGGCCACTACGCGTGCAGTAGTGGTGTCCCACAGACGTGGCAGTGTGGTGGTGACCTGCCAAGCAGCGGAGGAGACAGGATTGTGATTTCTGTGGGATTTTTCCAGGGTAAACGCCTACCCTGGTGGTGCAAACAGCCCCAGAAGGTGTATAAACGCCTACCCTGGTGGTGCAAACAGCCCCAGAATGTGTACATCGCGGGCAGCTCTGCCTCTTGATTTGATTTTATAACACAGGTGTCTCGTGGCCTGTGTAAACTAGGTGTGATTGGGAAAAAAAAATGTTAAAAATAGTACACTGTGTAAAATAGGATATTGCATCCATGAGGACAGGACCATAAATGGGCCCTGTTAGTGTCAGTATGTTAAGAGCACAGTGTGTTAAAGAAATCTTTGTGTATGTGCTGCAGGGTGTGATTCATGTGTTCAGTGTCTGAGCACGTGGCAGCTGTTTGGGGTTGCAGAGTGAGTTAAGGTGAACTCGAGTTAATCATTGATATGCCTGGTTGGTTGGTAAAGACATGTATGTTCCCGCACTTGCTTTGAGGGCTGATTGCATATATTAAAGGTCCGTGCTGCCGAGGCTCAGAGGTAAGAATTGCAGCTCCTCAAACAGAAGAGGGTGCTCCAGGAGCATGGCGAGTAGTGTTGACGGGCTCAGCAGCCATGTTCCTCTGGAAGTAAATTAAAAAAGCATAAAAGTTTGTTTGGGGGCAGCACTGAGGAAGAGACAGAAACAGTTTTTCAAACTTAAGGATCTCCCACCTTTTTTTCACCCAGATTCCCACTAAATGACCAAAGTGGGGGCACTTCCCTCTCCATGTGTGAAAAATCAGAGCCGATCCCTCTAAAACACAGACGCTTTGCTTCCAGATCCACCCAAAAAGTCTCAAGAAACCCCAAGATCTTGGCATGAGGCGCTTGTTCTGCCACATGATCATATGTGTCACCTGATGACCAGCACGTCACTCTGCTTGGCAAACATTCCTGGAGTCCTGTCCCCTGAGTCAAGGGCTGCCATCTGTCCCAGAAATGACAAAATGACCCGATTATTCATGGGCCTCTCTCGTCACCCACAGAGCTGGTATTAGAGGGTGATGGAAGAATGATTCCAGGACACACCATGCCTTGCTGAAGCAGGTCAATGCTGGAGTTACTCACTGGCACAATATGATAACCCTTAAGGACAAAACATCTCTAATTAAACTAAATTTTCTAGGAAAGGAAATGGAGACAAACCACGCTAAATTACACATTGAAATGTACCATGAATTCCTAGGATCTACTTGTGTGCATCATGGCTAGCTGGAAAACTGGACGAGCAGCATCCTTATCATTCAGCTCTGCTTTCTTTTCATGGAATTTCCTGTCATTTAACTTGGAAGATGCTTCTTGAAAGATATTAGTGGTTTAGCTTAAATAAGTGAGTTTTAATTAGAATAAATTATTTGGGGTTATAATATGGTGTGATTTATGCTCTTTGCCTAGCACTACTTGGCATGATTTGCTGAAGCCTTCAGGCTGCAATAATTTTCTTCGTAATTTTCCTAGCAGCTGGTACAGTGCTGTGTTTAGTGGTTTAGTATGAGGAAAATGTCGATAACGCACTGATGTTTTGATAGTGTTTTCCTTAAGTCTGGGACTTCTCAGTTCCCCATGTTCTACCAGGGAGTGCACAAGAAGTATAAACTAGAAGATAAGGAGGGGGCAACCCTCAGCAGAGACTGCGAATCATCCAGATAAGCGCAGTCACTNATAAGAGCAGTCACTGGCCGGCTGCCTGGACACAGAAGAAGAATCCAAGAAGGTGTTAGAAGACCCCAGACCAAAAATCACCATTGGACTAAAAGACGCATGAAGAGCGTGTGGGGGGCGGGTGTGGAGATCACAAGGGTATCGTTGCCCAGGGATCTCTTTGTACAACATCAGCCTGGGCTGACCCTGCTGCTGAATCTTTCACTTAAATTTTTACAAAATCTGATGCCTGAGACTCTGCTGCGGGAAACCTAGGGTTGAGCCTGAAAGAGGGAGCGCACCCAAGAGTAAATAGATGTGTGTGTGTGAGGAGTGGAAAGGGGCACCCCTGGGCTCCCTGGGGTCACCCGCTGGGCAGGGACCCTGGTCCGAACAGTGACGGATTGGGGTGGTGTGCGCCACTCCTTGGATGGGAGGTGAATGCTCGGGCAGCGGCTTCTCCTTCCACATTTTCTTTGAGACATAAATGATCATTTTAGGACAAAGGAGTATATAAAACATGGTGAGTTCATTAAAATGTATCATGATGTTATCTAGTCCAACACCAACATCATGTAACAAGATCTGTGCCATAAAATCAATTAAGTTTTAGGTTTGATAAGTATTTTGGAAAACAGAGAAATTAAGTATTTCAACGTTTTACATCATTGCCTACAACAGGTAATATTTACTTTCTCCTAAAGAGACCCATTTATCACACTTCAAAGTAGAGTAGATAATACATGTCTTTCTGATAACCAACATTAAAGTGTGTTTGGGTGGGGCTGTATTAAATAATTAGGAATAACTGAGGATGTTGGCTGTAATTACTTCAGGAAATGTTCCCCCACCCCATCCCCCCCGAATTAATGATACTGTTGAAAATGGGTTTGTGTCAAAACTGCATCACACAATTTTGGAGAGCAATTAGCATGAAATGAGATGGAAGCTGCTGACAGTAATGTACTGTCTTAAGTGTCACTCGTCTGTGAAATTACGCCAGTACCCCAGCACTATGGCCAACCATAGGATAATAAATATACCTGCATAATTAGGCTTAAAAGTGACATTACTCATCACAAGGAACATGGTGACAAAGCAACTGGGCGGAACTGGAGTTTGTACTTTCCACATTTCAGTTGTGTGGGTCGGAGCGGGTCGGTGGCACCGCTGCCCGCGGGTCCCGGAGGGCTGAGGACCTGATCCTGCAAAGCGCGTTCCTGCCAGCGTGTTTGTCCCAGCGGTAGCGCGTGCGATGTCCCGGGGGAAAGGAAGCGCTGGCTCTTTTCCAGGGTGCTGCAGGCAGGCAGCGTCGCTGGCGACTCATCAGCTGGGGCATTTTCTGCGTCTCGGATAATATTTACTATAGTTGGCGTCTGAAGGGAGGAACCGCTGAGGGTTTCGTGTCACTTCGTGGTGCAGCTAAACTCCCATCGGCAGCGAAAGCTCACACCAGTCAGATTTCTTACTGTTTCTCACAGATTTAAACTAGACCCAGGAAGTTTATTTGGAATAAAGAACATGTAAGCTTACGAATCCTTCCAGTGCAGGCTGGGAGGCCAGATCCAGCCCTGTCCTCTATGTGCAACCGTACAATGTCCCAAACCAACCCAGTCCCCCAGGTCCTGGCCCGCTGCCGAGGTAGAGGTTGGGTTTCCGTGACTCCTGCCTCTCGCTCTCCCTCCGCGGCACGTCGGATAGCAGGTCTGAACAGTCCTGCAAACTCCTCTGCCTAAAACACGCCTTTTCCAGTGGTGTGCCAGGTCTTTACACAGCTGTAAAATGCCAAAAAAAAACCCCCTCTGTGCCATCTCGATATTATCACAAGACTCGATGCCTGCACCTTCAGGAAGCTGAACAAAGAATTGCTAAAAAGCCAATATTCCAACTATTCAGCAAAGCCTGTTTCCAACTCATCGCTCTGAAAAACCATCCTGCCGGTATATGTGAGTCATGGGCTTAGATTCATTTATTTCGTGGTGCAAAGAGGTTTTTAGAATACTCTTTCAATGGATTGAATCATTCTCTGCTGATGACTTAAGGATGCTGTTTTATTTCTCTAGTGATTGCAAATGGAAGCTGGATCTTAGCACTAAAGTGTGACCCCAAAACATAAAGAAATATAATCATATATAATTAACTAGGCTCCAGCATGTATTGTAAATATCTTTGTTGGTACTTAGTTCTGGGTGTTGACAGACAGGAAATTTTTTCTTCCCAAGCTAAAGGGTTAATATTGATGGTAGGGATAGTTAATTTCCCTGTTTGCTCGCTAAATATCACATAATAACATCAGAAGAAAACGGCACTTTTCAAGTCATTTAATCAGCAATAAATATACTTCGGAATAATTGATAACCCTGCAGATGAGCACCACAAATCCATTTTACTCAGAAGAGCAACAGATGAAATATTTATAGTTCAGCACTAAAACATTGTCAAAGTGTAGAGCTAAAGGTTATGCCTTAGATTAATTTCATATTCACAGCTTGACGCGGATGCAGCTCATTTGCAGCCAAGATACTTAGTGCGCAATAGCAAAATTTGCTTTCATTTGACAAAGTTTCTGTTAAAAGCGATCATTTTCTCAGGGCTTCTTACTTAATTTTTTTTAAAAATAAGTTTCAGACACTCTTAATAGCTGTGGCTTCATACATTTGAGGGCAGGTTTATACTTACAGCCTTGACCATCCATAGTCTTCAGAGGCCAGAGTTCATTCGTCTAAGGCTGAAAATAGCATTTTAGGTTGCTATAGGCATTGTTTGTCCCAGAGACGCTGCCTTCCTCCGCGGCCTCCCTTCCTCTGCCGCGCTGTGCCCCATCAAACCCGCCTGCGGCGTTTCAGACCGCCCAGGGGTTGGGGTTTGCACCCCAGGTTTTGCATCGAGTACCCTGACAGCCCCCTCCGTGGGACTGAAAGGAAGGTGGTCTGTTATTTTCCTGCCTTTAAGAAATATTCCAGTCTGCGATTACGAATCACATTAATTGTTCACTTTTTTTTTTTTTTTTTTTGTAAACAAAAGCATGTTTTTCTATTTACAAGTTCAGTTGCAGAGAGGCGTACGCATACTGCAGTCCTTTGGTTTACCAACAGGCACGATGCGCTTTGCACAGTGCACAACTCCAGATTTGATGAGAGAATTTTCCTCCAAGACCTTTATTTGTGAAAAAATATGTAATTTGGTGCTACAAGCTTTTCTGAAAAGTAGCTATTCCTCAAAGAGGGGGAGGATGAACAGGGAGGGGCAGGATCCTTAAAGGCTAAAGAGAGACACACTCTGGGAAGCAGAGTTGTATTTTAAGGCATTCATAAACAGTAGTCAAGTGATAGAGTTTTCTTTAGCAACGGCTTGTTGGAGGATGAGAGCAGGGTAAGTGCAGCTAACAGAAAATGTAGTACCTAGACGGGAATTCAAAGGAACAGTGCGGGGAAAGAAACAGCGTTAGGCTTCCAAGGTGTAGCGCCGAAGTGCAGATTCCCAGAACAGGATGAGGACCTCGAGAGAGTTCGATTTTCAAATAACATTACGGGAGCTCACGTCAATGGACAGAAGCGAAGCAGCTCGGCAGCGAGAGCTCCCTCGCTGTTCCTGCCCCAGTTTTCATGCGGGGAAGGAGAGCTCGTGCTGGGGGACGTCAGAGGGGATGGGGCAGCCGACGCGGGGCACGGCGTGATGCTCTGGGCGGGGTGGGAGCCTCCGTGGAGCTGGGCTGGGACCAAACCTTAACCATGCTTAATCCAACCCAGCCCGGTGTCAGACTTGTCAAACACAAGGTGATGAGGGTGTGCTTTTCAAACGGCAAGATACAGTTTCATCCCCATTTCTGTATTCAGCAATACTAAGGCTGAAGAGATGAGAGAGCAAATAACCGGTAACTTGGGGAGTACAGCTCGGAGCTCCTGACTGCCCATTCGGTGCCCTGCCAACCCAACCACTCTGCTCTCAATAATTTGATTTTTTTGTGTCTGCTGCTAGATTTTTTGGGGGGTGTCATTCCCCCACCTGCAGGGACTGCACAAACAGCAGTAAGAATTGCATGCGGTCAGTGGGGGAAATTTGGCTTCTTATTATAGCATCGTGCCTTCTTGCAACACAGTTGTAGCATATTTAATTCTAGCCCTAGCGCTGGTCCAGAAATAGGACCGCTAATGCGCCTCCTGTTTGCTATCTCGGAGGGTTTTACAAATCTAGCTCTTAATCTGGCAAAGCGTTCATGCCAAGCAAAACATACTCTACCTGTGCAGATTTGCATGAGGACAAATTTTGTCCTCATCTACACGCCTTAGAGCCCTCTACTCCAATTATCTTACACGTATATGATTGTGTGTACAACGTAGCCTCACCTAATTAAATTTCAAGAAAATAGGAGAGCACTTCGGGGTTGTGTGGGATTTGGTTAAGAGATCTCAGAGCTGTCAAAAAAGAGATTCATCTCACAACTCTTCCTCCTTACAGTAAACATGCTTCAGATCAGAGCCAAATATACTCTGTACTTCACACATCTGGGTATTAGCTGGCTTTCATTATTGTAAATCACTTCCAGGAGAAAGACTGAATCATGGACTGGAGGGGACTGAGAAATCTGCTTGCATTAGAGACAGCGATCTGATGGCATCTTTTTGCCCTGCTCTTTTACCTGCATTTCAGATTTTTGTGTTTGCTGCTTCCTTGCTGCTTTTCTAAGGCAATGCTGTCACGCCGTACCCTTGTGATTTTTTCGTCATGATTCTTTGGTGGTGTTATGTCCTGTTCAAGCCACTCTCTAATGACATTGCTCCATCCTTGGAGATGCTTAGAGATGTTCTCTAAATATTCTGCCAACCACAGCTGGTAGAGGCAAAATAGGCAAAACACAGGGTTGGATGGATGGGCGATGCAATGGTTTCTGACAGTTGGTCCTTTCACCCAAGTAGCCCCATCAGAGTCAGGTTCTCAAGTTGATGAGTCACGTAAGAAGTGACAGATCATGCCTGTAGCTTGGAAGATGATGGACTACTTCATTAAGCGTGGATAGGTGAGGACCGATTAGTGGAGTTTGGTGGGTAGGGGTCTGTACCTTGGCTCAGTTTTGGTCTCCAATCAGTGATTCAGTTATTCCCTCCCCATACCTCAGTTTTAAGCAGAAATAATTCCACTGACTCAGCCGGGTGCGATGGGGCTTAATTATTGTCTGTAAAGGGCTTTGAAATCCTAAATGATCGATGCCTTGAGAGTGTGCGTGATTAGTAAGCTGGGTGCCACGTTGTGAGCTCAGCTGCAGAACTGGAGTGAACAAACAAGTTCATTTGGCTCAGCTCGGAGTGGCAAGCTCTGCGAAACTATGCAAAAGTATCGCCAATCCGGGTTGTTTTTTTTTTTTTTTAAACTTAGTGCTAATGGATCCATTGTTTCATGTAAAGGTTTCCACCACTCTTGTTATATCGTGTGTGACATTTACAGTACTCTTTGTTCCATTAGCAAAGTAATTTGAGATAGGTTATTATCCTATGGAGACTTCACTGCTTGCTGTTTAACTTCCATGTGACTGGACCCGGGAAAAAAAAAAATCTCTTAAAATAGTATACATGTCTAAAAATAGTGAGGAATTTGTCGTTTCTTAGGAGTAAAATAATTAATTTAGTGCACATGAATAAGAAGATCTGCAACATTAGGAAGCACTACTTATTGTTTCCTCTTTCCCTTCAGAGGCACCAAAATACGAAGCAGCTTTATTGTGGAGTCAAGGTGTGTCTTGCCTCACAGTTTGAAACCGTAATTTGTTTGTATCAGCTACAGTTCCTTTATTTCGGAGGAACAAAGAAATAGCATTTAATCAGCATGTTCTGAATCACTGGTGAAAGGAATCGCTCCATAATCTGAATTTATTACACGAGGACACACTCTAGATGCAAGAAAATGGCAAAGGTTGTTATTTCTGGGAGTATCTGCCCGGGGTGCTGTCACTGCGGCACCCGAGGGACCGAGCCTGCTTGGGTCCCGCTCGCTAAGTGGCTCATCCCCACTCCTGAGCAAAACACACTCGTTGTGATTCACCGAGAAAACTCAGCGGTGGGTTGTGTGTTGGAAAGCATCAGGGTTTGCTGAGCCACATGAGTGGGAATGCTTTTTTTTCCCTTGCCATTAAGACTTCACTCACTGCCGGGTTGAAGTAACGCAAGCGGCAGCAGGGATGTGAACCTGGGAAAGTAGGTGAAGGGTAAACCGCAGAAATTCGGCGTGCAGGCATTGATGGAGTGGCGGGGACCCAGACCACTGACCTCCTGGGCAGCCAGGCAGGGTATTTAACACAATCACCTTTTCATGTGGGATCTTCTGTACCAGGTCACTCAGATGCTGAGCTTCGAGCCTTATCCATCCCTGGAGGGGTTCAAGGCCAGGCTGGATGGGGCTTTGAGCAGCCTGGTCCAGTGAGAGGTGTCCCTGCCCAGGGCAGGGGGGTTGGAACCAAATGATCTTTAAGGTCCCTTCCAACCCAAACCTTTCTGTGATTCTGTGTTTCTGTCTAAAGGAGAACTGCCTGCAGCAGCACCAGGCTTTGCACTGGCTCAGGATGAGCGTGGCGCTGCCCGGTAAGGGATGGGCAGCAAAGCTCATCCCTGGTGCAACCTCTGACTTCAGCTCCTTTGCCACTTTTTGTGCCTCCGGCAGACTTCACGGCAGTGCAGCCTCTTTTGCCTTTTGGCTCTTTTGTGCCCATCTCTCCCAGGCAAACCTGCGCCCTGCAGAGCCAGGCAGAGTCTCCAGGCGAGGGACCTCGGAGCAGGAGGCTCCGTTACTCGGCCAGACCTGCCATTTGCTTACACGGTCTTTGGCAACTCACTTGAACTCTCTGGTCCTCAGTTTCCCAACCTGAAAACCAGGATGATCCCAATTAATGCAGGCGGTGTGAGTTTTCAGAGTGCCACACAGCCGGAGGAGGAGGAGGCGGGCTCTGTACCAGCCTGCATGAGGCTCCTCATCCCAAGTGATGCTGACTCCATCCTCACATCACACTCCCACGGGGAGATGCTGTAGAGACCAAATGGCCAAGTGTCACGTCTAGAACGAGCATTAATGACCAAGCGTGCAGAGACCCCATCACAGGGCTGGCCTCCTCAATTGCTTTGTTTTCATGCTCTGCTGAGTCGCTAACCTTCCAATAAACACCAGAGTCATTATAATAAAAATGTGGAAAATGCTATCATTAAACCACACCGGTTTATTTTTCAAGTGCCTCTTTCTGGGACATCAAATTCATTTAGATCATTCTCAAAAGCCACAAATCCTGAATGGGTGCAGTAATGCGTGTGGTGGGAGGTGAGAGCACAACATGCATTAAATCGGGTAGAGTGTCAGGGCTCTGACAAGAGGGCTCGGCTGGGTTTATTGCAGGGGTTTAAGACGTGATGCCTCCCGCTGCTCACCCCCCTCGCCTCCCAGCCGTGCAGATTTCCACACTGAAACCCCAGTTCATGCTCTGGCATCTCAGCTTAGAGCTGCGGTGGAGGTGGCTGGTCCAGCGGAGAGGAAAGAGATGACTCCCGGAGAGCCTGAGCATCCGTCGGGATGGGGAGCTACAGAGGCTGCAGCTGCCTCTTTGGCAACCGGGAGCCGGGGTCCTTCCAACAGCAGAGTCTTCCTCTTACAAAAAGATGAATTTTGTTCCAAAATAAAAGAAAAAGACCTTAAATCCTTTCTGCAGTAGAGCCATATGGTTAGATCCCACTCCCCGTCACCTTGACACATTTGGAATAACATCACTAAGGGTTCCTCTGAGCACTGCGGAACCTGAGCAAAGTCTCAGCTCAGTGTCCATGTAGTTGGCAAATGTAATGCTGGAGCTAATAATAGCATTTATTAAGTGAAAACATAAAAGTGGGGTTTTTGGAAGGGCTTGAGATCAGCTGCTCACAGACCTGCAGTTTACAGATGTGATTTGAAAGGCTAAAATCTTAATCTCAGGGAAGTCTGTAGAAAACTTCCATAGGAGCCAGGATTTGTTCAAAAGCTTTTTATCTACCGAGAAGAGCAAGGATTTTGTTCCTCTGGAGGCGTTCCTGGCACAAAGACCACCTCGGAGCAGCACAGTGCAATGTGTCTGCTGATGCGCTACGGAGTTTGCGGGAACATCAGCTTCTGTGAGGGGAATAGGAATCCTAAAATTATATTTTAGTGACTGAGAACATAAATAGAAGACAAATTGCTTGTCAGCTGTTTCATTCGAAAGATATTTAAAAATACTTGGGAGAGGAAACGTGCACTCTGCCTGAGATCCGGAGCCTTACTGTATCAGGCTGAAGGATCTCGAAGTGCCGTGCAGACACAACAGCCTGGCTGTAAGCAGGAATCATTCAATGTGCTGGGAGGAAAGAATTCAATTCAGTTCCCGGAGAGTTTATCAGCGTGACAAGTTATTCAAGTCATGCCAAAAATACATGTAAAAGACACTTCAGGCAGATCTCTAGGAATGAGAAAATCTTCCACTCCTGGGTGGGAAGGTTGCGCCCACATTGGCGTAGTGCTGCAGCGAGACACAAGCTGCGAAACCGCCTGTTTTCTTGGGAATGGGGGCAGAGGCAAGAACAAGCTCAGGCAAGAACCTGAGCCTCAGGTCATTCAGAATTGATCCGTCTCTCACGGGGAGAAGGAAGAATAATGGCTTTTTATTGAGTGAAATAAACCCGGCAGCGCGTGTCCCATCGTGAACTGAGGTTCGGTGAGGGAGGGATGCGATGTGATTGTCTGTGTGCTGTACCGATGCCATTCATTAATGGCTCTATTAAAACATGAAAGTGGCAACGCCATTCACAACGTTCGGAGCACTCAAAGGGTGACGAAAATAGCCCACCCATCAATGATCTCCTCGGTGGGAGACGGCAGCCCAGCTTCATTTTTACTGTGAGTCTGGGTTCTTCCAAGGAGCAGGGCCACGGGTGAGTTGGACTCTCTGGGTCCAGTTCTTCAACAGCAACTAGTCAAGCTCTGCGCAGACATAATTTCCAGCAGTCGGCTTGGGAAAAGGCTGTGAACCCCTTCTTACCAACTGGGAATTTCACTCGCTCCAAGCTTTCCCAGAACAGGAAAATCGTAAGGCTCTGCCCTGACCTTTCTTTTCTCCTTCCTCCCCCAGCCCCGCTCTTCCTGGCCCCTGCCTGGCCAAGGGGTTGGTTCCTACAGGAGGAGGTTGTTGCTTGGCCAAGATGAGCAGAACCTGTTCCCCCATGCCGAGGGGTCCCCAGCATGGGTCTGTCTCCTGCTTCAACGTGCCACCACGTCCCCATGCCTGAGCAGAGGGTCACAAAATGCTGGGGAAACTAACGGTGGGAACACGCTAAAATAATATCAACAAGG
Source organism: Rynchops niger (assembly GCA_013400035.1). Lineage (NCBI taxonomy): Eukaryota > Metazoa > Chordata > Aves > Charadriiformes > Laridae > Rynchops > Rynchops niger. The sequence goes on along the minus strand of VXBH01005361.1, from coordinate 1,912,188 downwards.
AGGCACACAGGAGCATGTAAAAAGCTAAGAATAAAATTAATCAAGTTGCTGGGTGGCCTGAAAAAAAAAAAAATTATTTAGTCATAGGTCAGTGTATAAAGCCAAGAACTTGGCTAATAAACAAGAGGAGCTGGAATTGCTCCCCGATGAGCATAAATTGGACCTGCTTGGTTTTATTAAGGAATCTGGGGGGGAAAGTCACCTGACTGGAATGGCAAAATTCATGGTAATATCCTATTTAAGAAGAGCTGAGTTGCAGAAGAGGAGGGGAAGCAGCCTGACAAATCCCCTGCAAATGGTCTTGAGCACTTTGCTGCAGGAGAAAGTGCAAAGCGGCCGCTTCCTCTTGTCCACTGCAGGCTCCCGAATTGCAGGAGGGAGCAGAATGACCGGCTCCTTGCATCCCTCCAAAATATCCATGGGCAAAACGTTGTGTAGTCACAAGATTTCAATCCAGGCAACATAAAGCGTCTCTCAGCAGGAGGCAGCAGGGATGGTGTTACTGAATCCCCAACCCCCGGCTTCGTTAAGAAGTGGCACCAGAGGGTGTTGGAAAGGGCTGGAAATACCAGGTCCTGTAATTTCTCTGGATTACGAAGGCAGTAGGCGTTGGTGAGAGGGAGACAAGTTGGCAGGCGTCCCATGGGAATCAGGTATGCATCTCCTGGGTCATCTCTCTTTTCCTAAAGAAGAGGTGGAAGAGCAGGAGTTACTGCAGCAGCTGTTTGGGTAGGAAGGAGGCAGCTGGCCGGTTTTAACTGTGATGGAATAGTGACCAAGAGCAGACAGAGATCTGGGGGTAGCATTCGTGCAGGTGTGAGCTGTGCATGAGCACAACAGCCGTCTGGGCCCCCCGCACGGGTTTGGTGTCTCATCTCTTCCTGTTGCTTTGCACCTCTGAAGCAGTCCCGACGATGCCCTGCACCAAGGCATGTTCACAGGACCTCTGAACCGTGGGTGGGATATTAGTCTGAGCTGAGAGAGGGGGGAGCGGCATCGGGGTCTCAACACTTGGTGGGCTCTGCAAAGGTGGAGAGGAGCCAGTCGAGCTCTGCACAGCAGGACAGCCATGCTCCCTGGGACGTGTGGGCCCTCTGCTCCCCCCCAGCAGCAGCATCGTCTCTGCACTGAGGCAGGTATCCAAAGCAGGACTTCAGTCCTCATTGCCCACCTCCATCTGGTACCCCACTCAGGATGAATTTTGCTAAAAATCACTGTGATTTGTTCTTACTTACGGTTCCTCCAGGGTATATTCCTGTGCTTGTAGTCAGTCTCTCTCTAGGCAGTGAGGCTGGGGGTCATACGTGAAGGAGAGGGGGGCTGTAGGTCCCCTCTGAAGGTCCTCACTTGCAGCCAGTTTACACCATCTCTTCCTCCAGCAGTAAATCCTGCAGATGTTGAGCAGGTCCTGAGGGGCCGGGGAGGATGCTGGGCTGCGAGGAGGTTTGTGGGGCTGCAGGGGGATGTTCAGCGCTGTGGGGGTTGCTTAGGGCCATGGGGAAGATACTCGAGGCTGCAAAGGGGACCATGGGGAGGTTGCTTGGACCGTGAGGAGGATGCTCAGGGTTGCAAGGAGGATGCTCAAGGATGCTCGGGACTGCAGGGGAGATGCTCGGGGCTGCAAGGGGGATGCCTAGGGCTGCAGGGGGATGCTCAAAGATGGTAGGGAT
>VXBH01005361.1:1890698-1910234 GCA_013400035.1 Rynchops niger | reverse complement strand
CCCCCGCCCGGCCGCCGCCCGGCCCCCGCGGAGCTCAGGTAACCCCGACGAGCGGGCGGGGAGGGGGCGGTGGAGCCCGGGGGTGTCGCCGGGGCCGGGGGGCACGGTCTGTCCGCAGCGCAGCGGGGTGCTGGGGGGCTGACACCCTGCGTGGGGTGCAGGAGGCTCTCTGCGGTCTCTCTGCGGCACCCTGGGGTGCTGGGGGGGTGTTCCCCTGGCAATGGTGGGTGCACGGAGCCGTGGAGGGGTTTCACCAAGTGAATGGGGTGCACAGAGGGGTTTTACCAGGTAAATGGGGGTTCATGGAGCCTTGGAGGTGTTTTACCAGGTAACGGGTGCACAGAGCCATTGGGGGGGGGGTGTTCCCTGGTAAATGGGGTGCATAGAGGGGTTTTATCAGTCAACAGGGGTGCTCGGAGCCATGGAGGGGTTTTGTGAGGTAAATTGGGTGTGTGGAGGGGTTTTACAAAGTAACTGGGGGTGCACAGAGCCTTGGAGGGGTTTCACCAGGTTACGGGGTGCACGGAGCCTTGCTGCGGTCTCCCATCCCGCAGGCACCAGGATTTCGGGGTGCCCCAAGCAGAGAGCTTGGCTGCCCCGTGGCATCACCCAGATGTGGGGAGCTGCCCCCTGACACCCGCACCGCCTTCTGCACCCCGGCTGGTCTGGGAGGGTGTGGGGGAGCGCGGGGAGCTGTGACCCCACAGGACAGCCCAGGTCCCAGGAAGGGGCTTTACAGCCTTGTCACCTCTCTGTGAGTGTGACTGCATGCGTTGAGTCTCTGTGGCACCTTTGAACTTGAACCACAAGGTTTGTTGCACCCAGCAAAGCGGGTCGGGGACGGAGTGGGGGGAATGTGGTTCCTCCCCGCCATGGGCCATGTTTGGAGGAGCTGCACTCTGGCTTTAGGGCAGAAAAAGGAGCCGGGTGATTTCTGTGCCCCCTGTTTGGTGCATCTCAAACCTGCACCCAGGGGGGACCGAGGTCATCCCAGTGGTGCCCGTGGGGCTGGCAGGCTGGTGATGCCAAGGCTTTCCCGGCATGGCCCCTCGGCAGGACCCCCCTCCCTGCCCGCTCAGGGCTCAGCCAGGCTGCGTGGGACTGGGTCGGGGCTGGATCCAGACATTAAATCTCTTTCCTCTTATGTAAAGCTGGAGCCAACATCCAGCTGAAATCCATGGAGGCTTTTAGCTGTTGGATCAGCCCCTGAAACACGTAGCTGTATCCCTCCCCCCCTTCCTTTTTTTGGAGGAAATCTGGGTATCTTTTTGGGAAAGCCCAGACAGGTCAGCTCAGCCCTGCGCTGTCCTGTTACCACCCGCAGCCTGGCTGTGTGCAGGCAAAGCAGTCCTGGCACCGCAGTTGTGGCTCTGGACCTGCATACGTGTGTGCATCCCTCGATTTCACAGCAAAATTTCCACGAGAGCCTCTCAGGCAGGTCCAAGCCCAGCCTTTGGGTGTCTGCACGGGGTTTATCTGCGTGCAGAGGGGCAGAAAGGGAGGCTGCAGTCACCGCGGGTTGGATCTGAGCCCACGGAGGAGAATATTTCATAAATATATCACAAATGCAGTGGTGGTTTAAGCGATGTACGGAGGGGAAATGCAGTTCCAGGTGGGAGAGAGGTGGTGGCGGGGCTCACGTGCGCGGCCAGATGCTCAGGTGAGGCTCCAGAATAACTCATCCCCTCGTCTCCTTTCAGCTTCTCCCGCTTGAAGATGTGGCTCTGTTCCGCTGAAGGGGCCCCGCAGAGATGCTTCAAGCGCCGGAGGAGCATTGACTGCCCGAGGTGGAAACCATTCACCCTAGCTGGAGAGGAAGAGTCTCATCGGTGGATTTCCTGGTACTCTGACCTCTCTGAAACCATATAGACAATTGCATTCCAAAAAATCTGATTTTTCATGGCCGCTGTCCAGGCGCAGTGGTAAATTCATCTTGTTTTCAGGTCAACCTAGTGCTATGAACTTGGGGAGAAATAAACAGGGAAGATATTTATTTTTGTTTATTTTTTTTAGATTTCTGTACTAGCTTGTTTGCAATATGATACAAACATGTACTGTTTGCTTCCTAGGAACCAGCCCTCATTAAAATGACAATTGATCAAAGGAAACTTTGGCTTCATTGTGCTGTGCTTTTTTTTTTTAAAAAAAAAAACCAAAACCTGGTACGGCTCTGCATGGGGCAGGCACTTCATCCGCCGGGTCACTCCCAGATTTTTCTGACATGATTTAACTCTTTGACACAGTTTCTTCTACAGCTTTACAGTAAATCTCTTTTACTGCCCGTCGGGGAGTTACTGCCAGGCTAAGTGTCAATTAAGATGACAAAGTTAGAAATCTTTCCTGGACTGGGCTGAGTCTCTGTGAGTCCTCACTGCTCTGGTTGTTTATTTGCCTGCTTAGAGCTTAATTTTATATATGTCTCTGCTGATGAAAATAAATGTTATGCCCCATTAAAGCAGGGAGAAGCCTCAGGGCCGGGGAGGAGCCGGCGGTGAAGGTGTGCTGGAGCGGGTGGGACCTGGGCTTTAGAGAAAACTGGGATCTGGGGGCTGAGTCTGGCTCTCGTGAATTGCTGAGCTCACACCCGCCAGCCCTAGAGGATTTTTCAGGAAATCTGGCAAAAAGAGCCGTTTCCACCCGCCTTGCATGAACCGCCTGCTCCTGCCAAGGCCCTGCGGCCGACTGTGGAGCGGGGACAGCAGGGTTTGCGCTGCCTTTGGTTGGGATCTGAAGGAAAAAAACCAAACCATGGTGCTTGTCGGGGGGAGCCGAGCCCTGCCCACTGCGCTGCCCCTTGCACCCGGGGTCTCAGGGAGGATTTCAGGTGCTGTAACACCCAAAGGATTGTTCTCTCCCAGCTTATTCCCAGCCCGTCTCTCCTCCATGTCCCCTCTTCCATCCCCACCATGATTTTCCAATTTCTGCTCTTCGTTAGTGCAGCGCAGGGCTCGGATGGGCCAAATGAGACATGATTGCCAATAACCCATTAGGCAGCTGCACTCGAAAGGGCCATGTACCTGTCAGGGTGCCAGTCAGCCAGTGGAGTGGCCACCGAGGCAGACTGCCGTTCTTGATGGAGGTAAGTGATAAAATGAGGTAGAAAATGCAAAGGTCAGCTTTGCGCAGGGGGGTGCACAGAGAAGGGGATGAAGGGTGATGTGATGAGAGACACGACTCGAGTGTACGCTTCTGCCCCCATCTGTCGGAAAGAAACACTTATATGTGCCAGTTACTGGGGCAAAACCAGCGAGACACTCAGTTAACCACAAGCTCTTCACTTCTCACCTTGTAAAATAATTTTTCCAGCTGCTGTTGAGGAGCATGAGCTGATTAACCACCAGGGCTGTAAAATAATTTCCTCTGTGCTCTCGGCTCTCTGGAGAGATCTGGGCTTTCCCCGGGGGTCAACAAGCCAAATAAAACTGAAGAAAGCTTAAAAAGGTATTTAATTACCTCTCCTGCCTCGGGGCAGGACCCAGCCATCCCTGATGGACGTTAATCTAATCCCTTCTAAAAGACCGGTCCCTGAGGGACACGCCGCTCTCCCTATGGTCTGTCTCCCATCCTCCTTGCTCCAGGGGGCTGCGTACCTGGACCACGGGGAACCCCTGTCCTGGCCCCGGGGGTTGCCCCAAGATGAAATGCCGCCCCAGGGATCACTGGGGAGGATGCTGGGTCCCTGCCCAGCATGGGCTGGGTTCGCAGCCAGGAGTAAAGTGCAGGGACAAAAGCTTTCGGGGGGGATCATGGACAGCAGCCGTAGCACCACATCAGCTCCTGGTCCCGTTCAGGGTCCTGGTGCACCCCGACCCCCGCAGAGCAGCTCTGAGGAGTTAACTGCAGCCGAAGAGGGTTATTCCTGGCACCTCTTTGTGATTTGGGAGACATGGCGGGGTTAGAAAACCCCAGGCAACAGTGGGACATATCACCCCTTCCCTCCCACCATGTCACTGAGGCTGTGGGGTGGTGGGCAGGGTTCAGGGGGTGCGGGGAGTGTGGTGGTACCCAGCTGGCTTTGCCATGCCATCTTGTGGCCACGCCGATGCCAGGGGATGGGGAGGGATGGGGATCCCTGCAACAGGGATGCGGATGAGCCCTGCCACCATGTCCCCATCCCTGCGCCATTGCAGCATGGAAAGCTGCCCCCATGGGTGTTCCTCTGCCTGCACAGCCCCGGCCAAGACCATGGGCCTATGCGGGGATGGGAGCTCTGGGCAAGAGCCTGTCCTGCTGCTCTGGATTAGGGCCACCCCGGGATGAGGCTGCCCCTGGGCTCTGTATCCCTGTGCAGCACACCTGGGGTTTGGACCTGGATCCAGGTCTGTCCCCAAGGTGCTGCCTGGGATCTCTGAAGATCCATCACCGCCGGACAGAGCCGGGGCCGGCTGACGCAGCGAGGCTTTCCCGGACGGGGTGAGCCGTCACCCAGCCTGCCGTGCCAGCGGATGCATTTTGTTCCAGTCCAAGAGGCGGGCGAATCCCAGGGGCTGCGGCGGGCAGGAAGACGACCCACCCCGACCCGGTCTGAGCCCAGGGCGGCTCCCTTTCCTTCCCGGCTCCCCAGCCTCTCCCAGAGGACCAGCAGCATCCACGGAGGCAGTTGGGCACGCTGGGGTTGGGGGCTTTGGGTAGGGCAGCGTCTGGGACAGGAACCAGCAGCCCCGGGGGAGTCGGCGTGAGCTCACACCGGGGCTGTCCTGTGCAGATACAATGGCTGCAGGGCCCCTGCGTGCACCAGGAGGAAGAAAACTCCCCAAGGAATTTCCTCCATCGTCAGGTCTGCCCAGAAACTGTTCCTCGCCCCGCCGGGATGCAGGCCGGGGTTGAGCTGGGCCAGGTCTGAGCCCCTCTTGGGTGGGTGGTCCTTGTTAGGTGCGGGGGTGGCTGGGGATGGAAAGCCCTTGAGCAGTGCTGGGTACCCCAGATGGTCCCTCTGATGGCCCCGGACATCCCTGCGGAGACCCCCGGGCTGCGGGACCCAGCGCTGAGCTGGGGTCTGCCCGGGGTCCCATCCTGCCAAGCTGTCCACACCTTCACGCTGATACTGCCCAAGGGAATTGACCGAGGCTGGAGATAAGGGGTAAGTGCTGCAGAGAGCAGGAGATAACATTATCTCTGTGCCAGCTGCTTTCCCTATTTCCAAGCTGTCCAGAGCGCTGATAAGGTGACAGCGGCTTAGAGACATAGGCAGGTATCTTCCCGGCCGAGCTGCAGCAACGCGGGGCTATCCCTGGGGTGCCTGAGGGGAAACACTGGGTCGAGACCCTCCTGCAGCCCCCACATTCCCATCCCTGAGTCTCCCCCAAGGTGTCCCGAGGGCTGTGCCCGCTCCTGCCTCCCCCATGTTGATTGTACACAGGGCTGTATTTGGGGAGTGCCCGGCTGCCTCGCCGGGGCAGCTCAGCTGCCGTGGGCACGTGCCGCCAGCAGCAGAGGTGACCCATGCTGCAGCTGCCCTGCCTGCCCTGCCCGACTCTGCCTGCTCCTGCCCCCCGGCATCCCGCCGGACCCCATGCCCCTCGCCTGCAGATGTGCACACACACCACTGGGTCTAGCACAGGAGTGGCTGGTGGTGCAGCAAAGATAAAATGTCCTCTCAGTGTGCCCTCCAGTCCCCCTTCACCCCCTCCTGGGTGATGAGACACTGGGCTACAAGCACCTTCCCAGGCCTGAGCACTTCCCCTGTCTTATTTTCTGGTGGATACTCCTCCCAATATGGGCAGGAGAGAGCAAAACCCAGCTGCAGCCCCATCGGGCAGTGGAAGGAAGCCATCCTCCCCCAGCCCAGCCAGGCAGCTGCGGCAAGAGAAGCAGCCCTTAATCAAACTGCACTACCTGAACCCCATCAAGAGCTGCAAACACCTCGGGGGGCCAGCGAAGGTCCCTGGGGTTGTCCTAGCCCTTCTGCTCATACCAAGATGTTGCAGCAATGGTCCCAGCCCTTCCAGGGTCCCCTGGATGCTGGGGGTGGCATCCAGGGCCAGACGTGTCAGCAGAAGAGCTGATGCCTCCAAAACCCTTAGCCTGGGCCAGGACGTTCACAGCACGGCAGGATTAAACCCAGGCACGGTTATTTGAAAACACCAGCACAGACCAGCTGCACTCCCAGCCCCTCGGGGCTGCTGTGGCGAGGCTGGCGGAGGGGGTGTCCCAGCTGGGTGAAGTCAGAAGCCACCCCCCCGCCAATCTCCACCCACCCCCAGCCCTATAAGAGCCTCTCGAGGTGTTTCTGCCGCTCCCTGCTCAGGTCACCACCACCCCTGGGCTCGGGTCCAGCTCCCACGTCTGGCGGCATGGGGCCTCCACTCTGCTTCCCTTGCTGGCAGGAGGGGAGGTGGCTGTGCTGGAATGTCGCGTGAACAAACACGGATGCTTTCCTTGGGTGGCAGCGCTGCCAGCCCGGCCGGGATCTGGCAGGGACCTCGCAGGTGCATTCCTGCCCAGGGAGGTCCCCTCTGCCCTGCTGGCACTTCGGTGGACGTGTTCACCTGCGCTGCTCTGCCACCAGCCTCATCCGGGGCGGGTGCTCCGGGGCATGAGTGCTGCTGGGGATGGGAGCTGCTGGGGATGGGTGCTTCCAGGCATGGATGGTCCTGGGAATGGGTGCTTCTGGGAATGCTGGAGATGAGTGCTTCCAGGGATGGCTGCTGCTGGGGACGGGTCCTGCCACGGATGGATGGTCCTGGGAATGGGTGCTGCTGGAGATGAGTGCTTTCAGCGATGGCTGCTGCCGGGGATGGGTGCTGCCGGGGATGGGTGGTCTCAGAGATGGGGACTTTTAGGGATGGGTGCTCCTGAGGATGGATGCTCCTGGGGACAGGGGCTCTAGAGCCAGCTGGAGGGCTCGGTGCTGCTCTTACATCCATGTCCTTGTTGCAGCAGGCACAGTGGCACACCGGCGTGGCACTGGCACCAGCCCCAGCTGGTGTCCAGCTCAGGAAATGAGCTGTGCCAACACCAGCCTCTCCAGGAGCAATCCCTTTGCATTGCTGCTTGCACACTTGGCCGTGGGTGTGCTGGTGTGTGGGAGGTCTCAGGTGTGCCCAGCCTGGCTGGGGACCATCAACAGCTCCACGCTGGCTCAGCACCAAGTGCCACCGGGCCGCCTCTGGCTCAGTACCTCTCACGCTACTATCTGTTGCAAATAATAAAGGACCTGGGTGGATTTCTACCTGCCAGCTTGTGCAAGAGGGATCTCCCAGCTCTCGGCAGCGTAACTGAACTTTCTGGATTTTCACAACCCATAAAGCGTATTATTAATCCTCGTAATGATCAGTTCTCCTTCTATCTCTATAAATCTAACCTGGAAAATGTTTACAGCTCAATAGTGCCACACACAGAGGCCTAGAGAAAATGAGACGGTGCTTTTCATGAACGCTCCTCTCATTCCCAGTTCCTCCGGCAGCGCAAATAAATCATCGTCCTTTCCCCGCTCTGCGAGAGCTGCTGCTCCCTGAGAGGGGCTGGCACCCAGCAGCCCCATGGTAAGTGACGGTGAAACGATGGAGGAATGCGTACGGCCGTGTCCATGCCAGGCAGAAAGCCCAAGACTTCATTTATTAATAGTTAGAGCCAACTACTGCAGTAGCAACGTCTCTCTGCAGCTCCCAGCGAGGACCATCAAGGGCTGACAAGGGTACGTCCCTGAGCTTGGGTAGAGGACCTGGGTCTTCCTCCACATCCAGGCAGAAGGTGACATGGGTGGCCAAGGTCTCCTGGAGGCAACCAGCCCAGCGAGCCCTGGCTCCGGGGTGGAAAGCTGGATGTGGAGCAGGGGGTGGATAAACAGCAGCCAAAGCATGCTGACGGGGAGGAGGAGGCTGTGCAGGAGGAAGAGCATCTCCCTGCCAGCGGCTCCCACGGCTGAGGTGGAAACCAGTGTCTCACGAAAGCCGAAGGGAGGGGTGTCCGGCAGCGCCCAGCCTTTCCCTCACCCTCCCCCTGCCTTTGGCAAAGCTCCCATTCCTGAGCAGGACAAGCACAGGGGAGCGACCTGCATCCCAGGAGAGGGCTGGGAGAATGGAGACACCACAAGATCTGCCCAGAGCCTTCCAGCAGGTGTGCGATGGAGCCACGAGTGAGACATGGGGCTCCTGGTGTCTTGAAAACATGTGTCCTCTTTGGCAGAAGGTGGCCCAAAGGCACTTGCGAAACCTCTCTTTTCTCTGGAAGCACCTGCACAGCCCAGTGACTCCATCACCAGCAAATCATCCTCGCCCTCAAAAAGCCCCTCACCCTGACCTTCCACCCACCTTAGAAACAAGCCAGCCTGAACAGGTGTAAACTAGATGTAAGCAGATATAAACAAAACTAGATACAAGGAAGAATTTTTTTATGCTGAGGATGGTGAAGCACTGGCCCAGATTGCGCAGAGAGGTGGGAGAAGCCCTGTCCCTGGAGACTTTCCAGGTCAGGTTGGATGGGGCTCTGAGAAACCTGATCTAATTGAAGATGTCCCTGATCACTGCAGGGGGGTTGGACTAGATGACCTTTAAAGGTCCCTTCCAACCCAAACCATTCTATGATTCTATGAACAGGCTCAGGTTATCAGCTGAGGTTTTGCCCGTTTCTGAATGAAGATGGACTTTATGGGCTCCAAAAATCCCTCCCTCCGACGCACCAGGCAGCCTGCCAGGCGAGCCTAATTTCTGTAACTGTGAAACTTTTCACAGCATCTGTATGTTGTGTTAGTGATGCAACAGGATCAGGCCCAAAGCAAACAGGGTTCAGGACACAGGTGTAATTCTCTGTTGCTGCTCAACCAAGTGCAACGAAGGAATTAGAAGCAGATGTCAAACAGAAAGGGCTTCAAACCCTTCCAAGCCGGTAAGCACACAGATCCCCTGAACTCCCTCAACCTCCAGGCCGACCCAATTTGGATTTAAATATCTGCCCAAATCAAAACACACAGAAATTTCAACAGAAAAACCTCACCTGTGCAGTATCTGCTGGATTTAATCATGGCTCTGTTAGACCAGTAAGTGCAGGAGCCCTCCTGGGCTCCCTCTTTTTTTCCTACAATGGGCCACAGATGGGAAATGGCAGGATGGCCTTGAGAACTGAAGGGGTTTTGTACTGTCTGAGGATGAACCTTTGCACAGCGCATTTTCAAGTTCTTTCCAGCTCCTTTACATGAAGAAGCATTCCCCATCAGCTGCAGTGGAAAAAAAAAATACAGCATTTCTCTTGGAACTATGCCTGTGCCAAAGCAGGCACTGAGCTGTGCGTCCCAGGACAGGCAGGACATCCCAGACCTGCGCACAATCACAGCATGGCTCTGTCAGTCTCCAGAGCGGTGGGATCATGAAATAAATGCTCCATTTTTGGCTCACAAGTTGTGTGACCAGCAGCAGGCGGGTAAAAATCCTGTGTTGAGTTGGGACTCTAACAAATCCCCTACGTGTCCCTGCAGGAGAGGGGACCCAGCAGCGGCTCATCGGGGGTCCCGATGCCCCAGGGAGCGAGTGCTGGGATGGTGCTGCCTCCTGTGCCCGGCGGAGATGGGCAGGGATTCTTGGGCACAGGAGGTTTGCTAGAGCCATCCCAGGAGCGATTTGCAGATCCCAGCATCTCTGCTGGGTTACATCCTCTTGCCGGAGAGCTGACACTCAGTACCTGACCCTCCTTAATTCCTCTACAATAAGAGATGTTTTTTGGGGAAAAGAATGCCTTTTGGTAACACTGAGGTTGAAAAAAAATCAACAAATTCAGGTCACACTTGAGCAAATGCTTGTACAGTTTTTTTGTGCACAATAGGCATTTTTTTTACAAATTCAAACATCCCATTTTCACCTTTTTTAAATTATATTCCCCCTCATTTTATTTTGCAAACTACCAACACCTTTAAAAAGACGTTCAAAAGGGTTAAAACATTCTGTCTGACCACCCAAAAGATTTTCTCCCTCGTGTTTTTATTGCGCTGAATAAAAAGAAAAACTTCTTTTGTTCAAATAAACTTGAAACAATTCCTTCTCCTCCCTGCCTCCCCTCCAGTTTTTTTTTTTTTGGTTTAGCCAGTGAGTGGAAAAATCAATTATTTGCACTCCTCCGGCCTGATAAAAAGCTTCGGGGCTCCACAAAGAGGCTCAAGGGAGTGCTTGCCTTGTCCAGCAAATAAAACAGTCTCCGAATTTCCTGGCTCTCTGGCCTCCTCTCGTGTCACCCAAGATTTTGTGCTGAGATGGGCACTTCTGCCGCGCTGCAGAGAGTAAAGGAGTGTTGGAGCAAAGGCAGCCGGCGACCTCCCTGGTGGGACCTCGCTCCCTCGCTCCGGGGCTGAGCCTGCTCCCGGTGGCGGGTGACACACACCTCGAGGGACAGCACCAAGCGTTCACTGGGCCAGTGCCCACCACCCAGCCGCAGCCACGCTGTGCTCTCTCCTTGCAACATCCAGACAGCCACATTGCCTTTGGAAATGAAAGGGGGAAGAATTGCGGGAGATAAATAATGCCATTTTTTTCCAGCATAGCGACTCTCCTCTGAGACACATCACCAAGCATCTTTTTGGTTCAAGCATCTTTCCTTTGAAGAATGACTTTATGTCTAACTGCAGTGGAAGTCTTTTTTTTTAAAAGCAGACTACAAATTAAAAGCAAATCAATATTAATTTCTGGAGTCTTCGTTACTGCCTCAAGCTGGCCACTGCATTTGCTTCAGCTCTATAAAAATCTGGTAGGAAAGCAGTTGAGGAAGGAGAAGTGCCACTGAGGAGAGCTAGAAAATCTGTGATACAGGAATGTGACACGCAGCACCAACAGTGTGACAACTAATCTGGGTCATTTCCTCCTTGTAAGACTTTTCAAGGAAATGAAGACCAGGAATGCAAAAGGGTGAAGACGGGGATCTCTGTTACATCAAAACAAGCTAATTTCAGGTGAAACCTGGATGGCCTCTCCGCAGAGGCACCCAAGATGGAGCAGAAGCTTTTCCCTGCCGGGAACATCTGGGACTGGAATGGCAGAGCTGCCCACTAATGAAACCTGTCCCTGGCCTGGCGTTCAGGGGGACACAAAACATTTCTGAGCTCCTCCCCAACACGAACGTATGAAGTTCATCAACCCAAGAGCTCCGTGTGTGCCAGACTGGCTGGCTCAGCAGACACAAGGAGCTCCACATCTCCCCATGGTCATGGGCTGGGGCTGGGTGGGCAGAGCAGCTGCTGGGCTGCATCCTCCCCTCCTCAGACCGGTGGAGGATATCCCAGCAGTTCAGGATTAACTCTCTCTGGATGAGTGGCCTCTGCTCCAGGCCCCGCTCCCCATCGCCTCCCCTTCACGGAGTGGTCCTTGCCCGTGTCCTGGAGAGCTGCGCTGCTACCCCATGGATGCGCCTTGGCCTGGGTACCCCTTCCCGGAGGGGAGCGGGGATGGGGGGCCTGGCTGGCGGATGCAGGGGGGCACCCAGCTCAGGGGTTTTGTGTGGGCAGCGGTCCCCAGGCTGCCCTGGAGGGCGGTGGGCTCCGGCCAGCTGCCCGGGGGGACTGCCCTGGCCCGGTGGGCTCCGGGGCTGTCCTGTGCTGCACCGGAGGCGGGGGAGCACGGCANCCCTCCGCGCCCCGCCGCTCCGCGCCCGCCCCGGGCCGCGCATAAAAGGGGCCCCGCGGCCGCCTGCCCCCGCCCGCCGCTCCGCTCCGCGCCTCCGCCGCCCGCCGGGCGCCCCGGCCATGGCTAAGGACCAGCTGAAGCCGCGGCTGTGCCGCATGTTGAAGGGGGAGAGCGGCTACGGCTTCCACCTGCACGGCGAGAACGGCAAGNTCCTGGAGAGCTGCGCTGCTACCCCATGGATGCGCCTTGGCCTGGGTACCCCTTCCCGGAGGGGAGCGGGGATGGGGGGCCTGGCTGGCGGATGCAGGGGGGCACCCAGCTCAGGGGTTTTGTGTGGGCAGCGGTCCCCAGGCTGCCCTGGAGGGCGGTGGGCTCCGGCCAGCTGCCCGGGGGGACTGCCCTGGCCCGGTGGGCTCCGGGGCTGTCCTGTGCTGCACCGGAGGCGGGGGAGCACAGCAAAGGGAGCCAGAGGTGAGTCCGCAGAGCTCCGATCCGTGAGTCCGGGAGGCCGCAATCAGCCATCGGCCCCGGGGCTCCATCGGCTCTGTCCGCCCGGTGCCGGTGTCAGCGCCGGTGTCGGTACTGGTGCCGGTGTCAGCCCCGGTGTCGGTGCCGGCTCCGCCCTCCCCGTCCCTCCGCCGTCCCCATCCCCGTTCCGGGCTGCGGCTCCGCCCCGGCTCCGCCCGGCCNCACCTGCACGGCGAGAAGGGCAAGAGCGGGCAGTTCATCCGCAAAGTGGAGCCCGGCTCGCCGGCCGAGGCGGCGGGGCTGCGGGCCGGGGACCGCGTCGTCGAGGTGAACGGGCTCAACGTGGAGCAGGAGACGCACCACCAGGTGCGGGCGAGGGGTGGGCGGGGGGTGGGCTACTGACCGCGGCACCCCTGGGCTGAGCACCCCGGCTCCGAGCCTCCCCGCTGGATTGGCTCTGCCCCGGCTCCGGCCTCCCTGGGTCTGGGGTTTGGATTTCTCCCAAAATATCTGTGCTGGAGCATCCTTGGTTTGGTCAATGCTGGTGGTCAGTGGGGTGGGATGGGTGCACCACCCAAAATCCTAGGCCTGGGCTGCAGGGGGACTTTGCATGCCTGGGTCTCCAAGTTCCCATGAGAATGGTTGTGTGGTGTGGTCTGTCTCGTTGCTGGGGAAAGGATGTTGTAATTGTGTGGAGGTGAAAAAGCCGAAGGTGTTTCGGCATGGGCAGGGCAGCAGTGCGTTATGCAATCTGTGATGGAAAGGAATGGGGAGACCCGGGCTTTATTTCCGGCTCTGCTGTGTGTTTTCTCGGCTGCTTTGGGTGAGCTGCTCCTGCCTATGCAGCCTAGAGTGTATAAGGATGCCTTAAAATCTACTGATAAAGCTCTGCAGATGTTCAGCAGTTGGGCTGGCTGAAGTGAGATAGGGCTTGTAGGGAAATAATGGCTGTTATTAGACCACGGCTGTGACTGGGGGGGATCCAAGTGAGCTATTTCTCAGCTCTGTAACAGAAGCTGCACACTTCAGGCCATGTCTTTTTCTGCTTGTGATACCAAAACTTGTGTTTGTTAAACAGTTTAGTCCAAAAAACCAAGCAATGAGATTCCAGCTGCTCCTGTCCCGCTGGAGACAGGGAGCCTGGCAGGGGCACAGTGCTGAATGTGCCCGTTTGCCCAATGGCTTGTGGGGCTCTGCAGGGCTTAGTGCTTTAGTAACTTAAAACATATGGCTGGTCCCCTGCTGCCAGCACTTTACTGGGGCAGAGCAGGGACGTGCCTCGCGTAGTTTGCGGACCCAGCAGTGTTTCGGGGGGTGTGGGTTCACAGGCAGGCGCGGATGCTGTCGTGCTCAAGGTGAGGCAGAACCTTCCAGGGCATCATGGCAACCCACGTAGCTCCAATGAAACCTCATGGACCCCTTTCCATGGGCTTGGTGGGTTTTCATTGCAAACTGAGCCTGTTTTGATGATCTGAGCCAGCTGTGTAAAAGTTAGTGTTTGTCTTGAATGTGATTTCAAGACCCTTGAAGGAGGATCCACGTCTTTTATCTGGCTGGGCAGAAAGGAGGGCTGTGTTCCTGGAAGGAGCTGCGTTGTATTGGAAGCCATCAGAGCTCCCTGCTGAAACTGGGATGCTGGGAATGGGTGATAGTGGAGCTGAGGCAGCCAGCTGTATCTTTGAAATGTGCGGGGGTTTTCCAGTAGGTCAAGTAAAATGGGAGAAATTTTCCTGTCTTCCATTTTCTGCTGGTGGAGGCAGGATTCAGCCCTGGCACTCTGCAGAGCGGTGAAGGGGATGGAGTGTCCCATCTGGTGTGTCGTGGAGCTCACAGCCCTGCTGTGTTCCCGCTGTGGTGGCATTAGTGGTGTGTGAGAAGGAGCAGCCCTGCCTCAGGACACCCTCTGGGATCGCCCTTCGTCTCGCTTCAAAACAGGAGGAACCTTGTCCCCCCAGTAAAATACTCCGACCTTGAATAAGTAACGCTTCTCCATCCGCATCTAAAGCTGCGGTGGGACGGAGCCCGCAGCAAACAAGGCCTTGCTGTTTGGGTGTAACTGTGTTTCGAGCTGAAGCTGGCGGCATTTGTGTCTTTGTTCTCTGTTTTTTCCTGGCCTTACCCAAGGAGCGAAGGCAGAACATGTTCTCAGGGTGTTTCATGTCTTGGATGCAGAATGACATCCTGGCTCCTCGATTCCTCGGCCGGGCAGTGGGTGCGTGGGGCAGAGCAGTGGGCTCCTGCCCTCCCACTGTGCCCAGAACAAGGAATGCCACCCGGTCCTTGGCTGGCAGCACAGGCAAAGGCATCTCTTTTGGAGCAGGAGGGATGAACTGAGCTGTTCCCAGTGGCACCATGAGTCTCCTTCCCGGGCAGCTGTTGTTTGACAAGGGTGGAAGGGTCCGGGACGGCTCTGCTGGGCTGGTGCTGGGGCAGCCGGGGGTGAAAGTCTGTTTGGGTGGAGCTGCGGAAATCATGCGACTGGGACCGGTGCTGAGAAGGTCCCAAGGTGCCGGATGCACAGGGAGGCTGTGTCGTCTTCAGAAAAGCTGCGGACTGGAGGCTTGTGACCATGGCTCGGAAACGGGTAGGGTGCTGGGCTCTGCCCGCGTCGGGCAGGACCTCGCCATGTGTTTGGCTGCTGCTTTGCCTTTCACCTCACTGCTCTGTCCTCAGAGCGACTTGCTGCCCAGGAAAGTTGTCACAGAAAGCCCCTTCTGCTTGTCCCTGCTAACGGGGAGAGGGTGAGGGGCTGCTCTGTGCTCCCTCTCCATCCCTGCCTGTCTCAGCCCCCAGCACTCGTAGGGCTGGGGGGACGCTTGCTCCATCGCTGCTCTTGCTTTTGGGGAGCTTGGCAGTGGGTTGAGTCCTAGCACCGCTCCCCGCTGGCTGGGGGGCAGCTCACCCATTCTATCATGCCATTGCTGTGCAGCACCGCGTTGGGTCGAGGCGCTTCTGTGGTCCCTCTGTTTCGTTGTCATCTCTGGGACCCTGCCAGTGACTAACTGTGCTGCCCTAATACCTGGAGAACCCAAACTGTGGGGTCTGGGGAACGTTGCTGTGCAGGATTCGGCACATTTCTCCTGTACGTTCCCCGCAGGCATTGCCCATCTGCATCTCCCGCCACCGCTGCGTGTCGGCTGCCTGCTCCCAGGTCCCCTCTAGGAGAAGTGGCCTCGCACAGGCATTGCCTTGCTGGTATCGGTAGCCCCATCTGATGCTGCTTGTAAATAGATCTGAAAGGGAACAGATGGATTTTCTGGGGCTTTATGGAATAGCATCCTTCAGGCTGGTTATGGATGGGAGCTCTCGGCACGCTGCTGCCCAGTGCGGCGCGTGGAGACAGAGGCTGCAGCCTGCAGTACATTAGTCAGTTCATGACAAGCAGCCTTGTCTGCAGTCTATAAATTTCTTGTTGGTTTTTTTTTTTCTTTCATTTGCAGATACTGGCTCTGTTGACCTTGAATGGAGCTTGCAGGGGAGTAAATAAATGCTAGCTAATTGCGTGTTAGGCTCGTTTGTTGCTTATAACCTTGGCGTTTGTGGTGTGTCTCGCCAGCGTGACCTAGATCAGAGCAGGAGCACTGTGAGGAAGCCCAGCGCTTCTTCGGGGGTTTCCCAGCACACCTGGGTCTGTGATCTTCAGGGCCACCCCATGACTGGGGATGGCTGCTGAGCACCATTGCCAGCGATACCACCCCTCCTCCTCGGGATGAAGGCCTGTGCAGGCAGGAGGTGGCCCAGCAGAGCCAGCCCTCGGAGGCTGCTGGCAGGGTGTCTGGAGGTGGTTTCCCTTTACCCGGCTCCTCTGCGTGCCCTGGGTCTGCCCCATTTCCATCACAGCCTGCCCTGGTGTGATTTACCCCTGCTGGGAGCTGGGATCGGCTCCTCCCGGCTCTCCGCGCCGCGCCGACACCACAAGCTCCTTTCAGAGTCTCTGCCAGTCACCGAACCCTGGGAAGGAGCTGGGCAGCGGCAGGACAATGGTCCCCATTCAGTGCTGCCTGGAGCTGGATCCCAGCAGGGACAGGCCCATCTCCAGCTCCCAGCACTGGTTTACCTTATCTCTGATGGCCACTGGCGCAGACCAGGGATGAATGCACAGATCGGGTTGTTTCTTTCATAAATCTGACAGGGGCGTGTGGTAGCTGGTACACTGGAGTGGTGGGGAGCACCCAGCGGAGGCAGCCCAGCCACTGAGTGCGTGCATGGGTGCCTCCCTGTGCACCCTGTCTCTCCACCCTGCCCCGGGTATGGCGGAAGAAAGACCCCAGATCAAGGAAATGAGGGTCTATTAGACAGTTTGCTTGGTGGGACAGATTGTGTTGTCCCTCAGAGGGGACAAAACCAGGCAGCAGCGTTTCTGGTGCTTGGGAGGCAATGAAGCAGCCTCTGTGAAAGCTGCCGTCTGAGCAGAGCGGGTCATCCCAGGTGGTCTGGGCAGAGCTGTCATGGGGGTTGCAGGGCATGGGGTGGAAAGAGCCATCACCGTCATCACCTGGGGCTGCAGGCAATACGCGCGCCATCCTGGGGGTCCCCTAAAGTCACGCTGTGCTCTTCTCCCCTATCACCGATGGCTGGAAGTGACGGCAAACTTGCACCCTGCAGCAAGACTGAAGCTGCAGGAGAGTGTGGGGGAGCTGATGGTTCTGGGGTTTGGCTCCTGCCACCACTGAGAGCTCTCTGGGTTTCTGCTCAGTTGTTGTTCTCCTTTCCAGGTTGTGCAGCGCATCAAAGCTGTGGAGACGGAGACCCGCTTGCTCGTGGTGGACAAGGAGACGGACGAATACCTGTGCAGCCTGCGCCTGACGTGCACGGAGGAGATGGTGCACAGCGGGATCCTGCTGAACTCCAACATTTCGCCCACCAAGTCGGTGGGCAGCGACAACGGGGAAGTCTGGAAGCCGCAGCTGGATCTGAGCGGGGACAGCCTCCAGCGGCACTCGCACAGCTTCTCCTTGCACGGCAGCAGGAAGGTGAGGGCAGAGCCGGGCGGCGTGTGGGGGCTGCTGGGTGCAGAGGAGAGGGGCAGTGGGTGAAACCACCCTGGGAGCACCTCCCTCTGTGAGCATGGCTTGCTTCCCATCGGAGGAAAACCTGTACGTGGCTGTCGGACCCCGCTGTGTCCCAAAGCAGCGGGCGAGCTGCCCCTTGGCCTCATTTGCTCTTGGTTGAAGCAACGTCAGCTGCTGGGGGCTGTGCTGCTCTCCCCCCTCCTGTGCCCCTTGAGGGTCTCCTGACCCCTGGGAGCTGCTGGTGGGGGATGATCAGCCCTGGGCATGGGTGACCCTGGCTGTGTCTCACTCCCTCACAGGGACAGGCTGCGCAGAGCAGGGACGCGGCGAAGCTGGAGCTCATGAATGAGCTTCTCTCCCCTCCATTATTTGCAGGAGGGAGGGAACATCTGGGGCAAATGTTTTCTCAGCTTTTTGCTTAAATAGGAAGGAAATTAGCTCTTTTTCAAGTGGCCTGGGTCTGGACTGTGATTCTGCAGTAAGTGCCTTTTATTGGTAAACTCCTTTCCAAAAAGGAAAGAATTTGGGGTGGAAAACGTCCAGTTTCCATGGCTGCCTCGCTGCTGAGGCTGGGCTGGCGGAGACGGCGCAGCCTTGCGCTCGGCAGATAGCGGAGCTGGGTCCCGGCGCTGCCCTTGCTCCGGGTGTGGATGTGGCAGGAGCCATGCGGGTGTTGCGTGGCTGAGCTGGTGACTCTGGCACCTCTCCGCCGCTGTCTGTCCCCTTCCCTGCCGTGTCCCCACCCTGTGGCCCTCCTGTGGGTGCTGGTGTGCCCTACTGGGCAGGGAGCAGCGGTGCTCAATCACCTCCTCCAGCATGGATGCACTCCTCCTCCTCCCTGGGGAGCTTGCAGGGGCTGCGGTGTCTGGTTGGCCTCTACCCCCTCGGAGGTGGGGTGGTTGCTGGATATTGGCCCCAAAATGGCTGTGGGGAAGACATAGGTGGGAAAGTTGGGAAAGCTTCTTGTCCTCAGGAGCTCCCACGGAGTAACAGCTGAAGAACTTCCCCGGAGCAGATAAGAGGCGATGCTGGTATGAGGCGGGAGGCACACGCATCTCCCGTGATAAGGAGGGGGTCTTGTCTCCGGTCCTTCCTCCAGAGCCGTTTGGCATCTTGTAGAGGTTTTTCTGCCCTGGGAGGAACCCACCTTTTCTGGGGCTGGCAGGGGCAGGGTTGGAAGCAGTATTTTTGTGTGTTTTTTTTTTTTTTTTAACTTATTGCATGATTTGAAGCTGTTTGAAGGTCTGTGTGATGATGATGGGTACATTTCGCTTGAGGGTCAGTGCGGTAGGTGGTCTGGTCACCTCAGACGCAACTGGTGGGAGAGGAGCCGTTCATGGGAGGGGGTGGCTGGGCATGACCGGGGGCGGCTTTCCAAGCTGGGGATTTCCTATCCTGTCTCTGTTTCGTTTGCTGGGCGCAGTCCAACTGCGTGTGCTGACGGGAAGTCAGGCGAGGGGAACAGGACGGTCCTTTCCGGCCTTTGGGTTTCGGCTCCTCCAAGGAGAGGGTGGGACAGGGAGAGCTGGGCAGGGCTGGGGGGCAAAGGGGGAGAAGTGCCCGCACTTCCCCTCGGAGGGGCTTGGCTGGGGGCTTCGGCTGGGGCATCTGGGGAGTTGGGGCTGGTGTTTGGTGGAATCTGAGCTGGAACAGACTTTGGGGGTGATGCCCAGCATGTGAGGTTGGGGACAGGAGCTGCTGAGCAGGCAGAGCTGAGCGCGTTGGGTGTTTGCAGAGGCTCGGGTCAGCAGCTGGTTTGCTTCTGCCTCCTCGGGCGGCAGCTCTTTGAAGAGCTGGGCGCTGCAGGCTTTCCTGGCCAAGGTCACTTCTCTGTGCCAGGGCAGTGAGTGACCCTGCTGCAGGGTCACGGGTGGCCAGAGCAGCAGGATTCGCGTCCCACTCCTGTGCCTGGCAGTCCTGCTTGCTTCAAGGCGGTAATGCCTGCTCCATGCTCTTGGTCTGGGTGATGTGGCTGTCCTCCTGGGTCCACAGTGGTTGGAAGCTGGGGGAGCAATGGTGCACCTCAGTTCCTGCAGTGTCGCTCCATGGGGCAGCTCTAGCCTGACCCTGATCCTGCAGATCACTGCCACTGAGTCCTGCTAAACACATGGGCTGTTCAGGAGATTTCTGTCCCTGCAGTGGGGCTGTGGCATCTGGGGTCCAGTTAGAGGCTTGTCCCCAACCAGATTTGGGGCTTTCGTGTAGCTTCCCTGCAGGCATTTAGTGAAGGAGGAAAAAAAGGCTGCTCCCTTCTCCCTGTAGACCCCTGGCCCCAACCTGCCCCTGTGGGAACTGGTGCCGATGCTCCGGGCTACTCCCGGGGAGTAGCATTTCATTTTTGAGCAGCATTTGTTTATGTAAAGGCTGCAGTTTTCCTTGATTTGAGGCCAGGTTGCTTGACGCAGCCTGAAGCAACGAGCAACTGAAACAAAGAGGAGGGAAATCTGGCACCAGGGGTGGCCATAGGGGTGGGCAGCGGGGGGGCAATGCTGGGGGGGCAGGGTGGGCAAGAG
>VXBH01005361.1:1864040-1881211 GCA_013400035.1 Rynchops niger | reverse complement strand
GAAATGCTCCTCGCGGCTTGTGGCTGAGAAATTCCCCAGCTGTAGGATTGCTGAGGAATGGCGGGGACAGCTCAGCTGGTGGCATCGCTGCTGGGGGGAGGCGGGTGGGATCAGACAGACCCTGTGGGGCTGGACATCCCAGCACCATCCCCCTGCCCTTGTGCGGGGGTGTGCCTGTTAAGGACCCTTGCCCGGGGTTGTCCCCACTGGCGACGCATGGTCCTCACCAGTACGTGGCCCCGGCTGCAGCCCCTCTCCTGAGAGGCTCCTTTGTGCTCGGGGATTTCCATAATGCCGTGGCTGGAGCTGCGGCACCATGTCGGGGATTTCGGAGGGGGGCAAATCTAGGCTTACCCCCTCGCCTTAGGCCATCAGCAGCTGATGAGGTTGGGCTCTAATTTCTTTGGCAGCAAATCACTTAAAGGTGGAACACCAGTGGGAGGCCATAAGCGGAATGCTTTTCCCATTACCCCGCTCCGGTGAGGGGTGCCCCCGGGGAGGGCAGGAGCTGTGCTGTCCCAGGGGACAGCTCAGCCTGGCAGGCACTGTCACCGCAGCCTGGAGATCAGGCATCCTCCCCACCCTTCACATCCTTCCTTCTCTTGTTTTCTCCTGCCCGGCAGTTTCTCGGGATAATAACCTTTTGTTGTGTGTGGGGCTGTGGCCGAGGTCTGTCTCTGTGGCAGGGTGCTGGCACGGCCACCCCGCTCTCCCACAGAGTTTGTATCCCACAGTGCCTGTAAGGGACCTGGTTGGGGTACATGGGCTTGGAGGAGACGTGGACGCTTTGGTGCACAGCTCAGAGAGGGTGCGTACCTCTTAGAATCATAGAGTTGCTGAGGTTGGAAGGGACCTTTAAGATCATCAAGTCCAACCATTAACCTACCCTGACAAAAGCCACTTCTAAACCATGTCCCTAAGTACCCCATCTAACCTTTTTTTAAACCCCTCCAGGGATGGTGAATCTACCACCTCCCTGGGCAGCCTATTCCATTGTTTAATAACCCTTTCAGTGAAAAAATGTTTCCTAATATCCAATCTAAACCTCCCCCGACATAACTTGAACCCATTTCGTCTCATCCTATCCCCTGTCACCAGGGAGAAGAGGTCAGCCCCCATCTCTCTCCAACCTCCTTTCAGGGAGTTGTAGAGGGTGATAAGGTCTCCCCTCAGCCTCCTCTTCTCCAGGCTGAACAACCCCAGCTCCCTCAGTCGTTCCTCCTAAGGTTTGTCCTCCAGACCCCTCACCAGCTTTGTAGCCCTCCTCTGGACACGCTCCAACACCTCCATGTCCTTCTTGTAGTGAGGGGCCCAAAACTGAACGCAGTACTCGAGGTGAGGCCTCACCAGTGCTTTTGTGTTGACCTGGAAAGGGCTGCTGGGGGCTGAGGGTCACCAGCACTGTGTGGTTTTGGACACGCTGTCCCCTCTGCAGTGTCTGAAATGCCGGCAGGGCTCAGGGTGAGCGTCCCTTGAGGATGATGGGTCCCTGCTGAGGCTCGGTACCCGCTGTGGCAGTCTGTGGGCATCATCCTACCTCTCGGCTGCTGAAAGGAGCCATCCTGCGGGCGCAGGGTTTCCATTGCATGTCTAATCTGTCGGGCTGTGACTAAGGACAGAGCAGGGACCTGGCATCACTCCATCCAGCACAGCCAGCCCCCCAACTCTGTTCTCCCATCCACTGCAGCAGACCCGGCAGGGGCTGGAGACTCACCCACTGAAAATATCCAAATTACCATATCAGCTGCGGTTTGGCTGTGGCTCCTGCTGAGTACCCGTGGCTGGATGCTTTCCACTGCTAATTGGGATCTCTCGGCTGTCTCCTGGCTCGCCTGCCATCCTCGATCGCTCCCTTTGTGCTGTGTGTTGGCAGAGAAAGCAGCGGGATGCATCCAAAGGGCGCTGGGTGTGCGTGCCGGTGCAGCCCCTGCTCCTCCGGCAGCCCCCCGGGGGGAGACACAGATGCCTGGCTGAGCCCCCGCCTCGGCCAGCATGAGGATCCTGGGGCAGCAATGCTACAGCTGTTAGGGCAAACAGCACAAATCTTAATGTCTTTTGTCCTTTTTAAAAAAATATATATTTATTTTAATGCTTCTATCACTCAAACCCAGCTGGAGCAATTTAAATAATTAGAGCAATTTGAATAATGGAAGCAATTTTAAATAGGCTACAAAAGGCCAGGCCTCATGTTTGGGGCTGGCAGGTGAGGTGCTCGGCACTTTGGGTCGGTGGAGACATGAAGCTTTGACACCGAGGAGAAGGACGGTGGCACCGCGGCACAGTTTATGCCAGCATCAGGAACCTGCAGCACCCCTCCTCTCCTCCCGGTGATATTTAAGATAACTCTGCCCATTTCAGGGTGATCACAGGCTCTGCCAAAAGGTATTTCGTGGTAGCTCAGCCGTGTTTGAGCCCCTCCTTGTCTCTCGGGGCAGCAATGGCTGTGGGTGCTGCCGCAGTCCCTGCTCGTCCCTAGGGAGCACCCAGAACTTTCTCCCGGTTTGGGAGTTGCGGGTTGGCCACTGCCCAGGAGATGCTGTGAAGCAACAAGTGTCAGTCAGGCTGTTGGGTCTGTAATGGACAAATGAAGTCAGGTTTTTCTATTGATGGCTGTTGTCTGAGCCGAAACACCTCCTTGGCTAACGGGGCGGGTGGTAATTAGAGTTGTGGCTGTATAAAAACAGAAGCAGGTCGTTTACTGAGCTGGTCCTGACCAAGAATTTATTCCTGGCCTGGCTGGTGGAAAAACCTCTGAATTACCCCCTCCTTCTGCAGGTTCCTGGGGGGTCTGGCCAGCCGGGGCACCTTTGGGTGCTGGAACCGCCACCCAGCTGCAGATGGGAGCAGCTCAGTCCTGCGAGGAAGGGGAACATCTGCTTGTGTTTCGGTGCGCCTGGCGTCCCACCAGCTGCCTCTCCCCTTCCCCCTCCTTTATTTATAGCATTTCACCAACATCTGGAGTTTGAGCCGATTCGGTGCTGGCTGACTCCGAGCTGGGGGACGGAGCTGGGTGAAATGTGTACGGCTGGGGAGGGGGGGGAGCCTTGAGCCGTTCCCAGCAGCATGCGGGGGGGCCGCAGCATCCTGGCGTGGAGCTGAGGACCATCTGGGGGTTGGGAAGCCCCAGGAGCATCCTCACTCCACTTTTCCCAGCGATGGGCAGTGGGAGGAGAGCTGCCGTGTCCTTGCCCTGTGGCGCAGACCTGGGGGTGCTCTGCCTCCCCCCTTGCAGCACTGCTGGCCCATGGTCCCGCTTTCTGGCTGGGTTTCGAGACTCCTTTGACATTTGCCATCAGCAGTCAGCGCACACACACACACCCCCTTCCCCAAAGTGTCACCAAGGTCCTCCTGGCCCCGGGGGATGCAGGGCTACAATAGCCCCCTTTCTGGTGCTGCGTTATTGGGAAAACTTGAGTCATTCCTGGGGGAAGGGGAATGAAAACCAGCCTGGCTGTAGCAGGCGACAGCTCCCTGGCACGGCCGTGAATGGAGGCAATAATCCCGCTCCTGGCTGTGGTACCAGCCCAAAGCCTCCCCGGTTCTCACGGCGAGCAGGGCTGTGGGCACCGCTGGCAGCCACGGTGAGGGCTCCCGCTTCTCCCAGCTTTCCTCAACTTTGTAGTGTGAAAGACAGCAGATTTTCACATTTGGGAGGTGAGGACCCTCCCTCCCCTTCCCAGATCAGGGTGGTAAGCATCTGCTTAAAGTTAAGTGCATCCCAAAATCTGAGTGAAGGCAGCAGGCTTTGAGCTTCCAAAAAAATGGTAGTAATAATAGTGGCAATTAAAGCTTGCCTGCGGGTCAGCTCGCCTCCTAGCATAACCATTACTGACGAGGGAGGGTGCCCGTGTTAGGGCGGGTGTAAATGGGCCCCTTGTTCTGCTGGTGATGTGGCCCTGGGCCCCCTTCCTGCATGGGTTTCTCCCCCGATTCGGCTCCTTCCCGGCTCCCAGTGTCGCCCTTTGCTGCTCTGCCTGCTGGTGTTTGGGCTTTGGTCAGGGTCCTGCGCTGCTGGAGCTGCCCTCCTCCTCTGCAATTCCCAGAGGCAGCCCTGCATCCCTCCCCTGCATCCCTCAGTGCTCGCTGCCTGCAGCAGAGAAGCCAAAGTGCAGGGGTTGGAGAGGTCCTGGCTGGAGGCAAGACAGCAGGGATGGACGCCAAAGCCCTGAGCAGTGTCCCTTGTCCCCTGAGGACATCTTGATGTCCCGAGGTGGCCACGGGGCAGGACAGGAGCCTGGTGTCCCCTCGCCCTGGCAGGCTCTGGCAGTGGTTTTCTTTGCAGGGAGCAGGTGAGCGAAGGAGCCATTTTCTGACTGAAAACACATGTGAGAGGAGAGGAAACGCCATGGGAGCTGACTTAAAAGAAAATATGTTAACAATGTAAATTACACTCCTGCCTGTGCTTTCTCCAGCTCGGCTGAGCAGAGGCGGAAAGGCTTGACGTGTCGCAGGGTGATCCGGAGCCTGGAGTGTGTCCGGGCGGTGCAATTCCTGAGAGGGGTGATTAGACCCTATTTCACTGCCCCCAGGCAATGGCAAAGCCCACGGGGCTGGGCCGTGGAGGCGATGCCAGAAGCAGCCCTGAAAGCGCCGGTGGGTGCAGAGTGCCGCGGGTGAGGTGGTCCCAGGCAGGATTGAGCCGATTAGGTGACAAGCCCTGATCTCCGGTGGTTACGCACTGTGACGGGGCCAAGGCAGCCGTCAACGCCCCTGGCAGATAAGCTCAGCTCGGTTTGAGCAAATCCCCATTCTGAGGGGACAAGTGGGGCCAGAGCTCTCGTTCTTCTCACAGTGCGGCTGTGGGACACCGTGCGCTTCCCAGCTGTGCCGAGAGCATCCCTTCAGCCTTGGAGGAGGTTCAGGGGCTGAACCCCCTTGCTGAGGTGCACAGCAGCATCGTGGCTTCGGCACGCTGGTCTGCAGGAGCTGCTCTGCCCTGCGGTGCGCTGGGACCCACCGGGCTCCTGCAGCAGATGGTATCGACCTGGCCTTGGCTGCTAGACTAGCTCTGTGTCTGTGCGTGTGCTCATAGCATCGTAGAATGGTTCGGGTTGGAAGGGACCTTAAAGATCCTCTAGTTCCAACCCCCTGCCCTGGGCAGAGACACCTCCTACTAGACCAGGTTGCTCAAAGCCCCATCCAGCCTGGCCTCAAACACTTCGAGCGATGGGGCAGCCACATCAGCCCTCCTCGTCCTCTCCTGGAGGACCCGGGAGAGGCAGATGTCCATGCTGGCACTGGTGTTTTATTCCTGGAATAAACCCCTAAAGCCTGACTTTTCAAGGTGGTTTAGCCCATCATGGTGTATGCATTTGCTGGTGCAGTGCGGGGAGCTGTGGGGTGGAGGGGCTGGAGATGGTCCTGGGACTTGGCCGCCACCGGCTGGGAGCATCCCGGGTAGGGAGAGACCCACGGCTGCTGTGGCTGGGTCGGCCAGGGCTGGGCGAGGGCTCGCTGAGCCGGGCTCCTGGGGAGTTTGCGTCATGCTCAAAAGCGTGTGCTAATGCCTGTGTGATGGGGGTCTTTGAAAAGCCCTTTTTCATCCCCTGCCCTGCTCAAAGTCAGGCTCCGGGTGATGGTTTGGAGGCAGGGATTAGGCAGTGAGCTGGGGCTGGGGGGAGCAGGAGGGCAGCCCCATCCCAGAGTTTGGGGCTGGGTCGGCGGTGACGGCAAACATGTCTGTGACACTGGTGGCCTTGCGGCGTTGAGCTGGGGCTGGTGTGTGGGTGCTGGAGCCAAGGAGGGGCTATTCTAGGGGCAGGTAGGTTTTGCATGGACAGTGGAGCCGGGGGGGCTTCCTTGCTGCCACTCAAAATCCAGGAGGTGATTTTGTTTTAGGAAACAGAAAAGGCCAAAGTGCCAACGATTTGGTGCTTCTGCAAGTGGATTCCGCTTGCGTGGAGGTTGGCAGCTGCTAATTAATTGCATGGAAACCGCTCGTTAATCAGAGCTGGTGACATTTATGACACCGGCACCATGGTGGAGTGTGCCTGAAACATCCAGGTGTCCAAGATGGGAAGGGTCCTGGGCACGGGAGGGGGCTGTGCGGGGGTGGCACGAAGCCTGTGCTGCGGCATCCCAGTGAGCTGGGGGGGGTGTCCCCAGGGGACCCTGGATCCCAGCAGCAGCACTGGAAACTCTAAGGGGGGAAAAACACATCAGATGCTGCAGGAGTTGCAATGAGATTGTGAGAGCTGGTAACACCCAACCACTGTTTGTTTTTGATTTGGTTTGTGTTTTTTTTTTAATTGAAAGTATTTCATTGTTATTTAATGTCTTGTTTGTGCGTTTCTAAATGGACTGGCTTGAACAGCGTTTCCGAAACCTTTTTCCTTCTAAAATGACGATGATTTGCCTCAAGCAGCAGCTCCAGGGGTGGTGTGGCAATGCAGCTCATCGTCCAAGCAGCGCTTATCTGCACACACACACGTACCGGTGGATGGGTATAGACAGTTGATACTTGTAGGTGGAGTATGACATGGCCATGCTATTGCTTCTTAATACAATTTGTGAAATTAACAGCCACTGGTAGTATCTGGATACCTAGAGAAAAAAAAAAAAAATTGCTTCTTTTACAATTTTTTTTGCATGCAGTTTCTTCTGCACGCAAACAGACAAAAAGATACAGTTAATTTTTTTTACTTTCTAGTATGCATGGGAATCTAACTTACATAAACTAAACTTAAACTAAAGTAAACAAAAAAGCTTTTGTGTTCTTGGCGTGTGAAAGGGCAGCAAAGCCGCCTCTGGAGCAATACCGAAGCGTTTCTGCAGGGGTTTTTCTCTGCACACAGGTGAGCGACGGTGGGTTTCTGAGAGCCCAGATAATGTGCCACCGTTACAGGGAAGGCTTTGTCGCAGGGCTTGGGTTTCACAAAGGCAAAATCCCCCCAAGAGCTTAGGAAATATCTTCCCAGAACACAACAAGGGAAACGCTGGCACTGCTCGAAAAGAAAAATAAATAGCAGAGCTGGCAAAGAGACGCAGCCGCTCCGTGTCAACAGAGCATGTAAGGCGAAGTGTTTGAGCATGTACTCGGGGCTGCGTGAAGCGAAGGGAGCGTCGGTGTTTGCTTAATCCCAGAGAAGGGCTTTGCAGAGCTCTGGTCTAGGACGTATTTTTTTTTCCAGTGGCCGAGGATTGCGGTAGTCGGGAGGTCTAAGAGCCCTGCGAAAGCCCCGGATCATCTCTGTGGTGGGATAAGCAGTTTTGCCTGAGGATTTCTGCTCAGAACAGATGCTGAATTGGGATTATTTATTTACTTATTTATTCTAAAAACAAAGATCTTGAATTCCTTTCAGTTAAGGACCTCGAATTCAAGATTTTGTGGTGAAAGCGGAGCCCAGCCCGTGTGGGACGCGGCACCGCTTGCCACCCTTGCAGCCGAAGGGATCCTGCAGACGAAACTTCCCCCGGCGCGGTTTATTTGTTGAGGAATTTGATTTCACTGGTGATCCCGGGGGATCCCCCGATGGCGGAGGGACTGGCCCAGCTGGCGTGTCCCCCCCGCAGCTGCTTGCTGCACCCCGGGGATCCCCGTGATGGGACGGCAGCTACAGCGCGGCATTTTTGGGTGATTTTTCTCGGTGCTTTACCATTGCTGCCCGAGCTCGGACCTTGTAAAAATGGCACGAGAGGAAAATGGTTTAAAAAGGTCCTTTTTAAACCCAAATAGGTGATCCCGGATGGCTTCCCTTCTGCTTGTGAGACGTGCCCCCTTTTCCTAGCTGCGCCAAGCCCCGTGCATCCTTTAAGGTCGCGCGGATCCAACCCTCTTTGGCCGGTTGAATCATTTCCTGTTTTCTTCACTTTTTGAAGAACTCCAAGGCAAGCTGGAAATATTTGCAGATAGGGTGAACTAACTGCTCCGGGGCCATGGGAAAAATACAGGCATGCTAAATCTGCAGAGGGAGAGGATGCGAGCAAGGGGTTGTGGCTTTTACTTACTTCTTGAAGTATGACCTGAATTTTACTGAGCAGGTAGCTGAGGTGCTTTGGGAGCTGTTTTGGCAGGAGCTGGGTTTTATTGATCGGTGAGTGTTGCACCTGTTGGTCTTGATGTCACACTGATGATTTAGATGTTGCACTGACGATTTTTCCCTTTTAAGAACCAATCTGTCCACTGAGGCGTCGATGACAAGAACATCTCCCCGGGCAGGTATCTCTGGGTCTTTTTTCCCCCAGAACTTGTCCTGGTAGCATCCACGTGCCCTGCAAGCTCAGCTGAAGCGTGTGAGCAGTTGGTAAGGCTTTTCTTGCAGCTCCCTCCACGCTTTTTTTAATCTCTCTGAATGTTCAGCTACAGTTTGCAGCTGGTCCAAGCAAGCCCTGATGACTGTGACGGTGCTGCTGATGGCGGCTCTCATTTTTAACTGCTTTTTTGAAGAGTTTGGTGCTCTGCCCCAAGGAGTCTGGGTGGCCAATGTGACCCTCCTGCACCGGAGCGGTGGCATCGTGGGTGGCTCTGACCTGGCATCCAGCAAGGGCTGGTCATCTCGCATCCCTCTTTTCTTCCCAGGTGCTGGGATTGGGCTGGTGAAGCTGGTCCTGAGTCCCGATCCACTTCTGTCCTCCCTGTGCATTGCATCCGTGGCCAAAATTTCCCCTGCTTTTTTGCCCCAGGACTCTGGCACCAGTCTCATGGCTCACCGTCAGAGAGCAGCAGTCGCCACACACCCGTGGGAGCAGATGGGTGCAAGTGGGTGCAGCTTCAGCCCTTGCTTTGGCGGGGAGCGCTGGCGCTCGGCCCTGGGGAAGGCTTTGCTGTCACCTCCCCGCCTTGGGGTTCAGCGGGGCTGGGGTCCCACGGGGGGTTCAGGCTGCCAGCCCCGCGGGGACTGTGTTTGGAAGAGCTCAGTGGGAGGCAGCAAGCTGTGGAGGGAACGGAGGAGGCGGTTCAGTGTGGTCAGCCACCCTGGGAAGATGTGGCCGTAAGTGATGGGGGGGAAAATAGTGGCTTTTTTTTCTTTTTTTGCATTTGTGTTCCCAAGAAAAGGGCTGTGCGGGGATGGAGGCTGCAGTCACGCCAGAGCCATCCCCTGAACTCCTCCAACTCACCGTGAACCCCACCAGCTTGAGTATTTCGTAAGCGGTTTGAGGAGAGCTGTGCTGGGATGTTTATTTACCTCCCGTTGAGCCGGTGGGTGCCTGTGGGTTGGAGCGAGTGCCAGACTGGGCAAGGGGGAGATTCCCCCCACAGTGAAGCCATTGCTGTGGGTCTCTGCCTTCCCTTGCCCTGTCCCTAGGTCCCACCCCATCCCCAGGTCTCATCCCATTGCATTAGAGCCTGCGGTCGGTGCTGGGGGGTGTCCGGAGCCCCTGCTTGCTGGGTGGCCGTGGTCACGGCTTGCAGCATGGGGACACGTGCTCTCTGTGGCATGAAGTGGGTATTTCTTGCTGGGATTATTTGGTTTATCTCTCATCATCCGTGGCCTCTGTCCCCTGCCAGCGGCAGCAGTGTCACCCCGGATGGGTGTGTTCGTGTCACCGATGGTGCCCATGCTCGGTGCAGGTGACGGCTGATGCCCCGTGGGCCTGGGGATCCTCTCATCCTGAGCTCTGCCCAGTGGGGAGCCCAGCTGGGGACAGGGACATGCATGGGGTAATATTAGTCATGTTTTGCTGTTTGCATTAATGTGGTGCCAGGAGGTACTGAGCGGGGGGCAGTGCCCCATGGCCATGCCGAAGGAAGAAGGCAGCAGAGCCATCCCCCAGCACAGCAAGTCCCTGCAGGTGACCGCTCTGCGTGTCCCTGCCTGGCGTTCCTCTGGAAATTCCCTTCTTTGAGGGGATGAAGGAGATGGGATCAGCCCCTGAAGTGACTTAGCTGTGGTGGCCTCGGCAGCAGGAGCCGGCAGTGCCCGGCCGCCCGGTAATCGGCTTGGATGCTGTCCCCCTCCTGCGGGAATTAGGTATTCACCTCGGGGGTGCCATTGGCAGGTCACCGCTGTCCCCACGGGAGATCAGCAAATGCCGGTGAATTAATTCAGCTCTTCACTGCCCTCCGTATTTGCCCCACTGTGACTTGCAGTGGCCAAAATCACCTTGTATCATTGCAAATGGAGTTATTCCCTGTCATCATTGAGGCACACAAGGACCCTGCAGATAATCCGGCTCCACGGTGGCAGGGGGAAATGTCCTTTGGCTTGTTTGGCTCTTGCTGTTCAGGGTCCATGTGCAGCTGGAGCCCCTTGGGCATTGGGGTTTTCCACATGAGCGGTGGCCAGGCCAGGTCTGCTGGGCACCAGCCATGGCTGTCCTCAGCTCCCGCAGCCCTTCCTGGAGAGGAAGCAGCTTTTAAGCCATAATGAGGGTGTTTTGCAGAAATAACCCCAAGGTGCTGCGAGTGCAAGGAGCTGCCGGCACAGGCAGTTCCAGCGAGAAGCCCACACGGGGCACATAGGAGCCCCAGAGCTGCCCGAGGAAGGGAGGGGGTGTAGGTTTGGTGTTTCATGGTGCCTTTTGGCAAAGACAGGAACGTGGAGGAAATTGCTGCGTGGGTTTTCAATTTGAAAGGAAGGGCTGTAAGAGATTTCATCATAAATGTGATCTGAAAAAAAAAAAAATATTAAAGGTCGGATAGCAGGAGGGGAGCAGCATTTCTTTTAATGAAAGATTAAAACTCAGCCACGGGGGGTGTTTTCCTTAAACTACAGATGAAAACGGAGACCTCTGTCTCCAAAGCAGTTCTTGCTGGGGACGCGGTGCTGTGCCGTGAGCTGGTGCTGCCCAGCGTGTCGGCTGGAAGGGGCTGTGCAGAGGCTGGTGGGGGCAATGGCATCCGAGGGAGTGTAACGGGTCCAGCAGACCTGGAGAAAAGCCGGTATTTGTTGCTCC
This sequence comes from Rynchops niger, assembly GCA_013400035.1. NCBI lineage: Eukaryota > Metazoa > Chordata > Aves > Charadriiformes > Laridae > Rynchops > Rynchops niger. Next base: position 1,870,375 of record VXBH01005361.1, on the reverse strand, counting down.
CCAGCTGCCCCGAGGAGACGTAAAGCGTTTTCCATGGGATGGGGGAAAGGCACTAACCTCTTCGCGTGCTCCTGTACTGTTCATCCTACAGCAAGCTCAGCCTTTATGATCTGCGGGGAGCCATCAGGTGTGGGGTTCGTCACCCCGGCCCCCAAAGCCCCTCCGCTGGGAGGTGATCAAACCCACGGGCGATGCCAGTGTCACCGGGACCGAGGTCGAGGCACTGCCTTAAATAAATAACTAAGGTTAATGCGGTGTCTCGGTGGGCCTGTGTGCTTTGCCCGGGCTCTCGCGTTTGGTTCCTCCCTGCCCGGGGCTGTAGCCATGGGGCTTGGCTGCTGCCGGGGGGCGTCTTGGCGTATGGGTGGACTTTATCTGGGCTACTTCTGCTGAAGGAAATGCATTTTTTGTTTTGTTTTAATTTTTCTGGAATCGTTTCGGACAATTGATTTTCTAAAATAGACTCAATGAGAGGAAATTCATTTGTTAAGCTGTCCCTGTTCAGGGTAACGGGAGGACGGGGTGCAGATACGGTGCTTCCTTGGTAGCTTTATTTAAGATTGCATCTGCTTTAGAGCAAAACTAGTCCTATAAATTAAATCTTTTGTCTCCCCCCCAACCCCTCCTCTGTTAATCAGGATTTAAACGGACAGAAGGAGCTGTGCCCGCGTCTCTGCCACCTGAAGAAAGGTCCCAATGGTTACGGCTTCAACCTGCACAGCGAGAAGTCCCGGCCGGGGCAGTTCATCCGCTCGGTTGACCCTGACTCACCAGCCTCCAGAGCGGGGCTGCGGCCCCAGGACCGGCTGGTGGAGGTAACGGCGTGGGGGCTCGGCATCTCCCTTCCTGGGGAGCCTCTGCGGGTTTCCTCGGCGCATGCCATGCAGGGATGTTCGATCCTGCCCAGCCTGGCAGGAGCAGCTGGGTCCTGTCCCCATCTCACGGCTGGGGAGAGGGACAGCAGAAGCAATGGGACCCTCGGGAAGCCTGAAGCTGAAACAAACCCCCATCTTCTGACCTTTTCCGTCACATTCCCCCTGTATTCCTCCGTAATACAGAGCTGTAAGACCCATGTGGGTGCTTAGGCAGTGGCTTTGTGGTCCTTTGGCAGCTCATTGAAAGCAGGCACTTGTGAGCGCTGAGATCTAGATGATGCTGCTGACTCCGGCTGGCGCAGAAGAGGGTCGGAGCAGATGAACTGTGCCCCTGTGCCCACCCATCGGGGGTGGCAGCGGGATCCTGTGGACAGATGGGGTGCTTGGTGGGTTCCCATCTCCCCCCTGCAGCACAGAGAGTCCCACACTCGGTGGCATTGCCTGATGCCACTTAGTGCTGGAGCTGCAGCAAAAGGGGTGTGGGGACACATGTGACCTGTCCCACCACCAGTGCAGGGGACAGGGTGGCCTCCTGCCCAGCCACACTCCAGTCTGACGTCCTGCTGCGGGTGTAGGGACACATTGGTGCTGCCTATCTGAGCCGATGCCTGCCAGGCAGGTGTTTGGAAAAAGAGGGGAAAAAACCTTTGCAGAGATTTTAAGATGCAAAATTGAGAAAGATGGGGAGAAACTGCTCTTGGAAGCAGCTTCCTGGTCACCAAGGACTGGACAACACAAGTTTTATGTTTTTCCTGAAGAATGAGGTTTCCCCATCCAGAGCTGCCTGGGCTTTGGACAGGGCTTGATCCGGCAGCTGGTGTCCCAGGCACGGCGGCCATCACCTCTTTGCCTTCTGTGCCATGGGAGGACCTGGATGTCCCCCACTCAGGGGTGGATGCATGGCCCTTCCCCAGGAGGATGAACCCCAAAACCCTTCCGTGGGGACCCAGCCGTGACCCTCGCTGCTGGCTCAGAGTGGGAATGGGGTTTGCATTCCTGGAAGAAAACACTCTCAACCTGCGGAGCCGGGCGAGTCGGAGAAATACTAAAACCAAAGCGCTCGCCTGCTTTCTAGCCCCGTGAATTATTGTCCCCGTGGCCCATGGGAGCTGCTGCCTCTTCCCGGCACCTGAAAGTTTAATGCCGGGAGCAGCGTGGGGCCGGGAGCGGGGTGCCGGCAGCAGCGCGGTGTCACGGCGAGGGGTTGTGTTATTTATTTATTGGTGCTTGGCGGAGCGCCTGGCGCACACAAAGCGGCAAGGGGTGAGCTAGCGAGCTCGGAAACCCGATCCCCTCCGTACCTGCTCTTTGGGGCTTCGATAAATATTTAATGCCCCCCAGCCCTGCTGCCCTGGGGGGGCTGGGGGTGCTGGGGTGGGGGGAGAGCAGCCCCGCACCACCTTGCTGAGCTCAACCAGGGATGAGCACTGTCCCCTGGGGGACACTGCTGGGGGACAGAGAGGGGTCACAAGCCAGCAGCTGTGGTAGCCAGTGAGATGCAAAGCCTGGGAAGGGTTGGGGGGGGAGAGTGTGTGTCCCTTTTCATCCCAACCCTTGCAGCCATGTCCTGGCCCTCAGGACCTGCTTCTGCCCTGGGTTTGTGTTCAGGCATCCGAAATGCAAAGGGGAACCCAAGGTTTGGAGCCTGCCCAGCTCAGGCTCTGCAGCGTTCACCTGCCTTGTCCCTTCGCAGTGGGAATGGGCAGCTGCCACCTCTGGGTCGTGCCCAGGCTGTTGGGGGGCTGGGCATGACCCAGAGGCAGTGGCTGCCTGTCCCCGCTGCGATGCAGCCATGACTTTGCAATGAGAGGGACCATGGCTGGGCCAGGACCAGCCTCATCCACTGTCCTGCTTCCCTGGGACAGGCTGCCACGTTCTGCTGATGCTGGGGCAATGCCGCGCTGGTGTAGCTCAGCTCCTTGGGGGGCTGCTGGGATGGGGTTACCCCACTCCTGGGCTCAGTCCTCGGCTCGGTGTGTTTCAGGGTCCAGCATGGAAGGCAGTTGTCCGCCTGCAGGCAGAAGAGGAATAAAAACGTGTCGATGGTGGTGATACCTGCTCTCCTGACGGCCCTGCAGGAGAGCAGGCGTGTGCATCCAAAGCATGCAGTTGTAATGTTATGTCTGCTTCTCCTAACAAAGGCTGGACGGATTTCTGAAGTCTTTGGTTTATAGAACATAGAATCACAGAATGGTTTGGGTTGGAAGGGACCTTAAAGATCATCTAGTTCCAACCTCCCTGCTATGGGCAAGGACACCTCCCACTAGACCAGACTAGAAAGCTGTAGTAATGGAGTAGCTATTTTTGAAAAGGACGTGACTCCGTTCCTGGTGATCTCTATCCCACCAGCGCTCTCTCCCCTTCTCCATCCAAGCTGAATTAGCCCATCGCTCTGCTCTCCTGTGGGCAGGCGCCTTCGGATGCCAAAGGCAGGATGGGCGGCGAAGGGTGGGTTGAGCTTTGCTGGAGACGGGCTGGAGCAGTGAAAAGAGTTTATCAAACAAAAGCGAGTCCAGCCACGAGGGGCTGGGCGGCGCAGAGACCTTCCCCTGCAGGACAAAGGGTGATTCATTCCCCACCCGAACAATGCCTCGAAATCACAATTGTCCCCTCACTGTGGGGAACAATCGGGAGCAGAGGATCGTATTCCCTGGTAGGTCCCGGCTCGCACGCAGGGAAGGGAGAAATGAATCTGTGCAGCAGGCACAGAGACTCGCCTGCTGGGGACATGGGAAATACACATGTTTTTTCTGTCAGGGAGGGACGAAGGATGGTGTGGTGATGCCACAGACACCTGGGCAGGGCTGGGGAGCTGGACACACCAGTGGCACCCAGCCTGCTGCCTGTGCACATGGTTGCACCCCGTAGGCAGCCTGAGATCCCTGGGGCACATCCAAGGTGAAGGCTGGGTTTGAAGTCACTAGAGAGGGCCACCAGAGCGATTTGACAGGACCTGGGCGGGTGAGGTGATGGTGGAGCCTGGGGTCTGTGATTCCCGATGGATGTGTTTGGGATGCGGGCAGAGGCAGAGGTGTGCAGTAACATGAAGGATGCTCTGGCAGAGGCACCGGGTGGGTGGGAGGGTGGTAGGAGGCCATGGCTGGCTTGAGAGGGTGAAGGAACAAGCCTGTAGCCTTCCTATCATCCCAACGGAAGCTAATAAAAGGAAAATCCCATCACTTAGGGGATTAGAAGTCTGCTCCAGGGGTCTGTGAGCAGTGTCTCTGCTGCGGGGGGCACAGATTTAGGTTCTGATGCTGTCACTTTGCAGGTGAATGGCATAAACGTGGAAGGCCTGCGGCACTCGGAGGTGGTGTCCCACATTAAGTCCAGGGAGAACGAAGCCAGGCTCCTGGTGGTGGACCCCGAAACAGATGATTACTTCAAGAAGCTGGGGGTGACCCCCACAGAGGAGCACACCAAAGGTGAGACCTCGCTTTCCCTGGGTGACTCTACGCCGTTCCTGTGACTCACTGTGTCGTGGGTGGGATTTCAGAAGTGAGGGAGAGTCACGTTTCCCTTCTGTCTCATCCCTCCGTAGTTTCCTGAGCACCACCCAGCTATTTATAAATAGTGAGAATGGTCCCTAATCTAGCCATAAAACATTTATTTTTACACAGTGAACAATTAACTTAGGAACTTGGTGCCATAATGTGACTGAGGTAAAGCGTGGTGGGATTCGGGGGGAGGTGGGTGCTCAGTGAAGGATGCTCTGGTGGGACCGGTCCATCTGGTTGGGGCTGGGAAGCCCCTCCTGATGGCAGTCCCTCCAGCCCCTCCGTTTTTGGCTGCGGCACCTGCACCCTGGGAGACGGGGTGGCCCTGCGGGGTCGGGGGGGAGCAGAGCGGTCTGCCCGGGGTGCTGAGCTGGGGTCTCGGGCGAGAAAGTGCAATAAATCCCCCGCCGCCCATTGCTCCAGCGAAGGAGTCCGAGGGTGCATCGAGAAACACCAAAGCAAACACCGTGTGCGCGCAGAGGGAAGGGTTTCACGCCAGGGCGATCACAGGGGTGGCTGTTGCAGGAAATGTTTTCCTTGCTGTTGAAACCTGGCAGAGAAAGCTGCCCGTCCGCTCCCCAACCTGTTGTGCTGCGGCTCCGGGATGGGGAGGGAGCGGGATGCTCCCCGGCCCCTCCTGCCCCTCCCCGGCTGAATGGAAGCTCTGTTTCCCAATACAGCTCTTCCTTATCTGATCCGCACCCTGGCTCCCTGGGATGCTCAATGGGGAGATTTTGTCCAAAGAAATGGGTCGAACAATGCAGAGAAGCGCACGGGGCAAAAGCGGTGTCAGATGCTGGGCATCGGTTCGAGGAGGAGCTGGGGCGAGAGCTGTCTGCTGGCAGGAGCGATAAAGGAGCCCTTGTTCCCCGGGGTGGGGACAGAGCCAGGGCCACCACCACACCAGGGGGTGTGTGGGGGGGTGCACTTGAGCCCCTGCCTCGGCTCTGCAGCCCTCGCGGCCATCTCGATGCGTTCGTCAGCGATCAAGAGATCAAGAATTGGGTCTGCCTGGCCGGTGACGGGGCAGTACGTGACAAAGTGCTCTGGTTAATTCTGTTGTTTGCAGGATAAGAGGAAATAATAATTGCACTCTTTAATCAAACTGCTTTGACCTCAAGCTGACAATTTCAAAGTCTTACCGCTGATCCTAAGCACCTCAACGCTTCAGCCAATGAGTGTATTTTAAGAGCTATTTAAGAGCACCTTTCAGAATTAAGGAAACACAAAAATATTTCCAGACATGCCAAATTTTGAAATTACTTTTTTAAGTGCAGTTCCACTTTCATATTGCTTGCGATTTGAAGTTTGCTTCTCACATAAATAATTTTAGCATCATTTCTGCTGTGAGCTGACTTTCTTCTGATGACCGTTGCTCAGATCTTACCATACTGTAAACACGAGTCTGTATGATAAAATACTCAAGGATCCCAACACCATAACTGAGGCTTTTGCACCAGCATGCTCTCAAAATGATGATTTGAGTTTGGTTTTTTTAAAGGCAAAGATGCCGTGATTTGCGTTAGGAATCCCTGCAGCTCGCGCTGATGCAGCCCCCAAATCGACCCTTTGGAGATCCCGGCTGTATCCATACGTGGTGCAGGGAGGCGATGGCTTTGGAGCTGTGCCAGTAGCTGCCCTGGGTTTCTGCAGTTGCCAGCCGCCTTTGGCACCGTGCCGCTGCTCTTGCTTCACTAGATTTTGGGTTATACAGCGATGTGCATCATTGTCTTCTGCTGGAGACACGCACAGAGTGAGGGCTTTGCCCCGAGAAGCGTTCATGCTCGACATAATTCAGTTATTAATCCTCTCACAATTAACACATCTGTTAGCCTGGGACAGATGAGACATGGTAATGCCTTTAGCAATGACTTGATCTTGGTGACTGGCAGCTTATCTGCATAAAACTTGCCATTGTGTGGAATACTGTTGGTGTGAATTGTTGAAAGTGAGCAAAAAAAAA
>VXBH01005361.1:1848531-1864028 GCA_013400035.1 Rynchops niger | reverse complement strand
AAAAAAAAAAAAAAAGCCGTGGTATCTGGGGAGCAGGTTGTTTGCCACACGCTGTCATGACACCAATGAGATGCTGATTTCGGCACTGAGTGTTGGGTTGGTTTTTAAGGTTTCTGATTGAACAGCTTAACAGTCAAAAAATTTTGATTGAAAAATTTCGATTTAATTACTTAACAGTCAAAAAAATGGGAGTGCGCTGAATCTAGTGCTCATAGAAGGAAGTTACTTCGTCCCCTTCCTGGAAGGTGTTTTCTTCTAATGACAGCAGGGTGAAATCAGATGAAGAGGAGACCTTATTGCGGCCTTTCAGTGCTTAAAGGGGGCTTATAAGATAGACGAGGATGAACTTTTTAGCAGGGCCTGTTGTGATAGGATAGGGGGTAGTGGTTTTAAACTAAAAGAGGGTAGATTTAGACGAGATGTAAGGAAGAAATTTTTTACAGTGAGGGTGGTGAGACACTGGCCCAGGTTGCCCAGCGAGGTGGGAGATGCCCCATCCCTGGAAACATTCCAGGTCGGGCTGGAGGGGGCTCTGAGCAACCTGATCTAGTTGGAGATGTCCCTGCTCATTGCAGGGGGTTGGACTAGATGACTTTTAAAGGTCCCTTCCAAGCCAAACCATTCCATGATTCTATGAAGACGGAGGACTTGGAAAGAATTTGGTTCATGAAGGGCACAAGGGGGATGGACAGGCTTTTGTGTGGGCTCAGAAGCAGCACAGGACAAAGTCAAGAGACAAGACGCGCTGAGTTGTTGGAGCTGGTGGGGTGGGCAAGGGAGAAAACAGGCTCGGGATGGCCAGGTGGGCGATGCTGAGGGCTGCTTGCCTGGGACCTGAGACCAGTAATCCCAGCCGAGTGTATTTACTGTGTATTTTCTTTATGTGGTCTCTAGGTGTGGTACCTCAGCCCATGACAAATGGATCTGCACAGACTCAGGTGAGTACTTGCCTGCTCGAGGATGGCCGGGGTGGCTGGGCAGCATCCCGGGTTAGCTCAGTTTGGGGGAACATGTTGGAGTGACCAAGAGGGATCAGGGGTGAGAGGCCAGGCTCCCAGCAAGCTGGTTTTCCTTGGCTCCCACCTGTGACACTGAGCCTGTTGGGATGACTTGCCAGCCTGCAGAGCAGAGAGGGATGCTCCTAATGTCCCCAGGGCTTGTTTAGCTCAGCTTAACTGCTGCGGGATGATTTTAATTGCTTCCTGCTGCAGGTTTAATTTAGGGGTTGAACAAGGCTGGTTTAAGCCCCATTTTACTCAGTGATCCCGGTGACAGAGGGAGGAGGTGAGCGGCTGCCCGGCGCTGGCAGGATGGGGACCATGCTCTGCCCGGCGTGGGGGATGCGGGAGAGCAGGGAGCAAATCCCAGGGAGCTCCCGGGTGTGCACACAAGTGTGCGTGTGTGTGTGTGTATGCACATGTGAGTGCAGGGTCCCTTCAGCAGGACCCTCCCCTCCGGGCTCTGTTCCCATCCCTGCACAAGCCAGGCGTTGCTCTCTGCCTGGCAGGGTGACTGGGATGTCTGTCCCCACCCGGCTGGAGCATTTTTCTGCCTAGCTTTTTATTTTCTTTCTAATTCTATCTTTGGGCAAACTGGACTAACGTTTTGATTTCCACTAGCTGAATGGAGGATCCACATCTTCATCTCACAGTGACCTTCAAAGTCCTGGGAAGGAATCAGAGGTAAAAGCCCCAAATATCTCCCCCCTCCCTTTTACATATTGTTATAGGTACACACTTGCCTTACGATACCGTATATACTGTGAAACAATGCTTTCCAGTGCATTTTCAGTTTTGTCTCGTGGACTTGGGTACGGTTGTATCCATCCAGCGAGTGAAATCCAGAGTTTCCATCCATTCCTTGCACTGGATATGTGCACAAAATGGAGATGAGCTGTCAGCAGCTGCTGGTTCCAGCGTGGAGGTGGCCACGTTGCTGGGATGGATCAATAATTCCTTCAGCCGGCTGGTCGAGGGCTTGGGACCCTCAGGGTGACGTGTGCGGTGGCAGCATGAGCCGCTGTCACAGCGGTGTTCTTTCCCCTCTTTGTCCAGGGGACAGAAAAGCTCACAGGGGTCGTGTGGCCTCTGCCATCAGCAACAGGTGTCCCCTATTAATGGACGAGTTCTGTGAGGGTGCGGATGAGTGCTCCGTCCTGGCTCTGGGGGGACTCACGCGTGCTCGTCCCTTCGGGCATCGTGACCTCAGGAAGATGGCTCTGCCCCAAATCGAGCAGAGGAGAATGTCAAGGGGTAACGGCAGCAAGTTAATTGGTGCGCCATTGGGCAGTGACTTGAATAGTTTGAAAGGAGGTGTAAGATAAAAGGATGTCTACAAGAGTTTTGGATCTTAAGTGTAATTATACTGACGAGCTGCGAGGCTGGGAAGCCGGGAGGGCAGGAGGAGCAGAGCTGCGAGGTGCAAGTGCTGCTAACAGGAACAAGGTAGGCTAAAACTTAAAAAAAAAAAAAAAAAAAGCCAAATTGCTTTTAGCTTGGAGCACAGTGAATTCATCAGAGCGTTTAAAGTAGCTGCTCAAGATGGGAGGAGCGTGGATTTGGTGACCCGCAGGGCTGGGGCTGTTTCTCTGGTGCAGCCGGGCAGCAAAGGGCCAGAGCAGGGGCGGACCTCGCTGTGCAAGGTGAATCAGCGACCAAAAGTAAACACCAACGCATGGATTGGTATTATCTCGGTATTGTTAATTTAGCCGCTTTTTTTTTTTTTTCTTAAAATAATAAGTAGAGGATTTCTAAAATGCTCAAAAAATTATCTTTAGCATGAGGCTCTCCTACAAATAGAGGAATGCCTCCGTGCAGGTGCTCTGTGGGCTCCCTGCTGGTTGTCAGTGCTTGTGCTGTCCCCTGTCCCGAGACGGCTGGGAGCGGGAGTCTGACGGCAGCAAGGGCTCACGCAGCCTCCGCTGAGCACCCAGAGCCTCTAAAATATCTCGAGCGCCAGCTGTGTCCGAGAGCTGTGGCCAAACGCCTGCAGTCTGGCATCTCCGTTTCTCTCTGACCGTTAAATAATACATATCCTGATCCAATGGCTGCTGCCTTTGGAAAACCGGGCTGTGTCCTGCTGCCTGAACATTGCGCTTCCTCCCTTGGAGTCAACCCAGAATTTTTCATAGTTGGCAGGGACCTCTAGAGATCACCTAGTCCAACTCCACTGCTAAAGCAGGAATGCCCAGAGCACATCACTCNCAATCATCTTTGTTGCCCTACGCCCTTTGACGCCTACTGGACTCGCTCCAGCAGTTCCCTGTCTCTCTTGAACTGGGGAGCCCAGAGCTGGACACAGTATTCCAGTTGTGGCCTCACCAGTGCAGAGTAGAGGGGGAGAACGACCTCCCTTGACCTGCTGGCCACACTCTTCCCTATGCAGCCCAGGATTCCGTTGGCCTTCTTGGCAACAAGGGCACATTGTTTGCTCATGGATAATTTACTGTCTACTAGGACCCCCAGATCCTTTTCTTCAGAGGTGCTTTCCAGCAGGGCCACCCCTAACCTATACTGGTGCTTAGCATTCTTCCTCCCCAGGTGCAGGACCCTACACTTGTCACCTTTGGGCTGTTTCAGAGATTGCTGTCCCATCTCTATAGTAGAAACTGGTGTCCCTGGGGAGCGGTGGGGGGTTGCCTGTGACTCTGCGCCCCTGCTGGTAGCCTGATGAGCTCATTCAGGCCACCGCCCTGTTCAGTTTGCGTTCGTAAGCAAAGCTGGCGCCATTATCTTGCAGCGCTGGTGGAAGACCTGCCCATGGTTATCAGCAGGGTTTGTGAAATCATTATTTGGGAGTTTTGCCTGTGTGGTAGGGCAGCAGTGTGAGTAGGCAGGCTTTAAAGTGTTTCCTTAGAACCGAAGGTCTTGATTCTGTATGTTTGTCCACTATTGACGCGAGCGTGGTGCTTGCTGAGCGCAGCTGTGCAGCTCTGGGGTGCAGCCGCTTCTCCCCGAACTGGTCTCCTCGGGCACCTCCGTCCTGCCTGGCACCAAGACCCGGCAAAGCCTCAGGAGAGATGTGATCCGTGAAGCCAAAGCTTTAGATTGCGCCTGCTGTGGAGTGTGCTGCCTCCTAAAACCAGCTCTGGTGAACCAAGTCCTGCCAGGGACGATGCTCCCCAGACCTGTGGGGTTTGAGGGGCCAGGGAGACCCGGCGCTGGGCCCATCCCCAGCAGGGATGCAATGGAATGAAAGCATTTTGACCAGGATGGTAATTGTACCCTGAGGACGTGGTGGCCATCCTTCACCTACTGCAGGAACAAGAGGGTCAGGACTAGCGGAGGGGCACCTGGGGACCTGGGGCTCCCGGCTTGAGGACACATTGCTGTGGTGTCAGTTACTTTAGAAAAGAAAGTTAATTTTCTTATTATAAAAGTACTTCTTTTAAGCAGATGGAAAGATGCTTTTTTTTTTTTTTTTTTTTCCAATACAATTCCCAAAGCAAATACTGCCTTGACTCGCGCGTGATGGTGGCCGTGCTGGGCATGGCCAGCCGGGCACACAGGCAGGATCTGCTGTCCTCCCACGCAGCCCCATCCCTGCCTCGGTCAGCCAAGGCTGCTCTGGGAGCAAACGGGTGCCCGGGTGGGCGAACACAGGGGACCCCTTGCCATAACCCCTCCCTGCGAGCCCTGAGGCTCACCCTGCTTATTCCCTCATCCCTGCTTTTTGCCTTCACCAGGGGCAAAATGAAAAATAATCATTTTCCCAGCAGACAAGCGGAGCAGCTTGTTTTCCCTCTGGCAGCAGCTTCTGTGTTTCTGCTTTTCCACTTCCAGCCGTGGCAGCCACGCATTCTTCAGGCGGGGGGTGGGGGGGAAAACCCAACCACAAAACACAATGTAGTAATTAACTCCGTGGCCACACGGATGCTGCCACTGCCAGTGGAACCACAGACATGGCACGGAGGTGGGACTTTGACCTTCTGCTCCAAAAAAAGCCACCCCTGCACATCTGCTTATTGTGCAGGCTGGAGGAAACGCCTCTCCCAGGGCCGTGCAGGGTGAAACGCTGCAGGACACCATGGCTGTGCTCGCGGCGCTGCGGCGGATGCTGCCAAGGGCTGACATCTTTTCTCCCTTCTCCACACAGGATGGAGACGCGGAGAAGAAAGACCCGTTTGAGGAGAGCGGGCTGAGCCTGAGCCCAACGGCTGCCGAGGCCAAGGAGAAGGTGCGGGCCAAGCGGGTGAAGAAGAGAGCTCCGCAGATGGACTGGAACAAGAAGCGAGAGATTTTCAGCAATTTTTGAGCCTTGCTGGTCCACCGTTCTCCTGCCCCTGCCCCAGCTCGGACGTTTTGGAGGTGCCTACGCCCTGTCCTTCAGTGTCCATGTGAGATGCTTTGTGCTCTGCTCTTCACTGGTTGCTTTTACAAGGCGTATTTTAAAGTCCTTTTTTTTTTAATTTTTTTTTATTATTATTATTATTATTATTATTGTTACTCACCAGCGATTCTCATACGACAAATGTGACCAAAGCTCCTTTTCTTGCTTGCTCTTCAGCCCAGCTCTGGCTGCCCACCGTCCCCTGTTCCTATGAGAAAAGACTGGAAGAGTTTAACTCTTGTTTCTTACCTGCATCATTTAGGCTTCTATTACTTTTATTTTTTTTTAATGGGGTGCTTGTTTTGGTTTTGCGGGTGTCCCAGACTGAGCCCCATGGGATGCTCTGTGCCCCTGTGCAAATGTCTGACGGCCTCGTTGCCCCCCGCCGTGGTGGGGGTCTGCAGGATGGGGTGTACCTGGCACCCCCTTCCTGGCACCCCGTCTGCAGCGTTAACTACTCACATGATGGGAAAACGGACAGTGGCTGTAAATTGCTCTTGTTGGCTTTGCTATTGAAACGAAAAAGTTTGGTTTGTTGTTTTTGTTTTTGGGTTTTCTTTTTTTAATGAAGCCCCATATGTTTCCAGTTAGTTTAGGAACGTCCCTCCCCACCAGTGACTTCTGCCCTGGCAATAAAAGCCCCTTTTTCATCCCCAGCAGCTCTGCAGAGGGGAGAGGGCAGGATTTAAAAACAAAACCCAAACCCAACAGCCCAAATGCCGCAGCCCTCACCATTTGCAGCTGTTGATGCAGCCGGGGAAGGTAGCGAGCGGGGCCAGTCCTGCCCCACGGTGCGAGGAGCCGTGCTGCCGGCCCAGCTCCGGCAGCCTCGCTAGAAGACAAGAGCCACAAGATGCTACAAAAACCCCTTGGATGGACTTGGAAGCGAGCGCACCCCACCATCTGTTTCCAGCAGGGCTCTATCTCCAGCTGTGGGCTTGGTGCTGGGGGAGTGGGGCTCAGCCGTGGCTGGGTGCTGGGTTCTGGAGCAGGGTCTGGGTCCCACCTGGTTTGTTACTTCTGGGCTGGTACGTGATGCCTCCAGCCCCTGAGCATAACTGAGTCTGTCTCGCCATCGGGAGGCCATCCTCCGAAGCCGTGGGGTCTCCGTGGGGCTGGCTACGAAGCAGGCAGCGGCATGACGGAGCGGGCAGTTGCTTTGGCTTTCTGTGGTTTTACCTAAAAAAACCCCTGCTCTTGGTATGAGAGCTTCAAAAATATATCTTTAAAACGTTACAAATTAAGCCCCTTTGAGGTCTTTATTACTTGCCTTTGGCTGTAAACGGGGGAAGATGACTAAGCTGAACTACAATGTGCTCTCAGAGGTTCCAGACAGACGTGTTTCACCAGGGCAGGGTCCCGGCAGTGACAGGGCTGTCCCCATCCCTCCCACGCTCCAGCAACCCCCCAGGCCCAGCCACGGTGGCTGCCCGGTATTTCAGCTCAAGTGCTAAGGCACCAGCGGGAAAGGACTGGGCACAACAGGACAGTCGAGTACAAACCCCCTTTCCCCAGCTAAAAGCGAATGGCAGCAATCGCTGGGACATCGATGACCATTTTAAAAACACGTGGTGATTTTTGCCCAGTGCGCTGCGGATACCGTTAATGGGTCTGGGTGTATTTCTTAAATATTGAGCTAAAAGGTGCCTTATAACATTTACTGCTCTCCTCAGCAGCAGGTCAGGGCTCAGCATGGTGGTGGGTTGGTGCTGGGCAGGGGACCTCAGCAGCAGGGACCAGGACATTTGGCTTTACCCCAGGGAGCAGGTGCTGGCCATGGCTGTTAGCTGGCTTGCAGGAGAGCATGGGAAGCCTCAGGGGTGAAGGAGATGAGTTCTCTTTGACGAAAGTTATCTTTTAGGAATGTTGATGGGCTGAACAGGTTGAAAAATAATGACTTTGGAGAGGAACTGGTGCAGGTGTTTGGCTATTGGTGACGAGACTGGCAGCAGGATGATGGCTCAGGATGTGGAGAGCTTTGCTTCCCCTCCAGGACTCTGCCATTAACAAGACACCTCTTCCCTACCCCACTTCAAAGACGATTATCTGCTCTCTTTTTTGGCCCCCAAACTATCTGCTTCTATGAATCAGTAATCTTTTGAAGGAGCCCTTCTTTTTCATGGTATGCACGTTGCTTCCCGTGCCTGCATAGCCAAACGCCAGGCAGCGCCCCGGTCTGCGCAGGGCAGAGCGTTCCCCATTACACTGACCTAAACGTCACACTCTCCGATGCATGTCAGAGAGCAAAGACCCGTTTGTAAATATCGCATTTCTCATACAGGACGGGACCACTGCANGGGGGGGGGGAAACATGTAGTTTTGAATGCAGATCAAAAGAAATCAGGTGTGCAAATCTGTACTGATAAGATTTTTAAATCTTAATCTCTGCTTCATCCATGGAAACGGCTCCTGGTTAAAGCACTTATCGTATCTCAGACATCTTGTAGCTCAGTAGCAATTATTCAGTTCCTGTACATTTAACTTGGAAAAAAAAATCATTAAAGTATAAGGCTGTCAGCTACATTGTAAAAACATAATGTACACTGTAATGTCAGTAATAAACTTCGTTTTCCCATGTACCAAGTACTTATTTGCTCGTTCCTCATCTGTTTGGTAGGGAACTTCAGAGCGGAATTACAGCCTTCTTTAGCACATTATAAACTTTGCTTCCTCCCTTGCCTGTTTAGAAGGGTAGCTGCAATTATTCCTTTGAAGCTCTACAATGAAGTCAGCACTGCCCTTTCTTTGAAGAACAAAACAGAGATGGCGGTGGTGTCCCTTCCGTCAGCTTCTGAGGCACACACTAGCCTGGCTCCTGTGGCCAGTGTAACCCTTGCTGGCACACACTGAACAGAGCGCGATGCTGGCTTGTCTCCTGCACCCCTCTGCCCTGCATTGCCCCCTGCTCCTCTGCTACCAGGACCCAAAGTTCATTTGTCCAGGTGGGGGCCTCTGATCCTGGCTTGTGAGGTCTTCAGTTGTACCTTACCCATTGCAGTGCCCCTCATTGCCCAGGCTCGGCAGGCGGCTTGGCAGGTCGTACGCTGCCTGCTCTCAGCTGGCAGGGCTGGTTGCTATGGTCTCAGGCTTTGGTGAGATCACCCGTCCTCTCCTCCCCCTGCCCTGTGTTGCACAGATGCCAGCAAAACTCATGGGTAGAAAAAAAAAAAAACACAAACAACCCACCACCTTTATTAAATGTGTATTCACAAGCAGCAGCAAGTCTCCTAGGGTAAAGCATTTCTCTCCAGCTACTCCTGCCGCAGCGCAGCCTGCTGCTCTGCCGGGGCATGCTCAGGCATTCACACGGGGGCTGGAGCCTTCAGCACTGACACAGCAGGACTGCTGCGCTTTGAAAGACCCTTTTTCCTCTCGAGAGCTCAGCCATTGCCAGCGGCTGCTCCCTCCCCAGAGATGCTGAGCTGGCTGCAGCAGTCTCCTGTTTCCCTGCAGTCACACAGCCAGCCCCGTGCAAAGCACAGCTTTACCGGGGCTCAGCTCCAGGCTGCTGCTGAGCCGAAGCAGCTTTGTTGCTCTACAAAGATGGGATGATCCCTCACTGTCTCTTAGCAGCTGGGCAAATGTCTTGATTGAGGCACTCGTTGCAGCGAGGATTCACGGGCAGGCAGGTCTGCTGGCCAAAGCCCACCAAGAGCCAATTTATCTCCCTCCAGAGATCCCTGCAGTGAGAAGAAAACATGAGCTTTTGGATACAGCTGCTCAGAGGGATTAAACGACAGCACGTGCTTTTAAATGCATCCCTTTCGCCTACTGCTTGTTCCTCTTGGCTTCCCAAGGCGCCTGGAGGTGGGTCCCAGCCTCCTGCTAAGAACAGCCCTCCTAACCTTTCCTGATCCCTCTGAACTGGCGTGGGGAGCAGAGGATGGACACATGAGGTGCCTGTGGTGATTCTCCTGTGCCAAGGCATGTGCCAGATGTGGAGATGCAAAAGACTACCTGTCAGCTGGCATTTGATACTGAAGATTAAGCATCAGTGATGGCCAGAATCCAACCATGGTCTGATATTGCTGTAGCCATTAGGCTCAGCAAGGGCCTGTGTAGAAAAGCACCTGGCTTGGGTCATGGTAAATTTGTCACGGCAAGAATCAGGCATCAAGACCTCCAGGTACCTGGCTGCACTAGTGGTGATCGACATATGATTGCCAGGAAACAACCGAGTAGCTGAGATGCTGCTGCTGCAGCTCTTTGGGAGAGGTGAAATACCTGCAGACTAGTCCCCCGTAAAGAGGAGAGACCCACAGTCTGGTCACTAAAAATGCCGTAAGCAGGATTGTGTGCAGACATGAATCTGGCAGATAGCTTGAGGGGCTTGGTTTGGAGGAAGCAGGCTGGGGTCTCAGGCCTCACCTGGGCAGCCAGTCCTCCAGTGCTACCCGAGTTTCCTCGGGGTATCTGGTCTCCTTCTTCACCCATTTCAGCCTGTTTGTGATCCTGTGCACGTGGGTGTCCACAGCTAGGAAGGGAGAGCCCAGAGTTTAGGTGGGGGCAGACACACCTGAACGGAGAGAGCACAGCCAAAAGCTGCCTGTCACAGCACACCAGGTCCAGCGCCCTGCATGGGCTTCCTCCGCGGGCCGGCAGGAAAAGGCAGATGAAACAGGAGGGGAGGCTCACTTGCAGAACAAACGCGCTGCTTTCTTCCTAGGCCCAGAGCCAACAGCAAGACGGGATGGCTATCTCACACCACGCAGCTAGCGACACGCTCGCATGATCTGACCCAGCCCTCCTTCAAAGGTTTGCTTGCTCTGATCTAGCAAGCACAGGGCAGCCCGTCCCAGGTTCTTTTCCTCCCAGTGTTTCAGCTGATGTTACGCAAGTTGCAATCTCTGCCCCTTAGTTTACCCAGATGGAAAACACATTTCATAATACCTACCAACACAAGAAGGGTTGTGAGGCTTAAACGAATGTTTATAAGTGCTTTGAGCTAAAAAGCGCTGAATGCAAAGTATATTATTGTTAGATCAGCAGCGATAAACCTGTCTCTATGGCTAATTGGGCAAAACCCAGGAAATTGCTGTAAACAGGAAGACTAAGTCTTGCCTCCTAAATCAAAACTGAGCACACAATTATTTGGAAAACAGTTGGCTAGTTTGGCTCCCTCTAGACTTCCCTCCCCCACAGCAGGGAGAGAACAACAGACCTCAAGCGCTGTCGAATCGAGCGCAAGAGCCACATTTTGTACCGCTGATGGTCACCAGTGGGGCTGCGGGAGTCAGCTGCTGCCTGCACTGACCTTGGGCTGTGGACTCACCGCGGAGGCAGTCATTCATCAGGTGGCACCATTCCCTGTTTTCCCAGGGCTCCTCCATCAAGCAGTAAATACACTTGGAATATTAATCTGTCCCCAGGGGCCCCCAGGCTGGGCAGCCTGCTGGCACCCTGCAGCTGATCATCCAGCCCCATCTGCCGGCTGCTGCGGGCAGCTCTGCTGCCAGCCACACTGCCCAAACGAGCATCATGCAGGAGCGAACCTGCCCTGGGTCTGGCCTGGGCCCATTTCCACCACAGACTTCCTCCCAGCCCATCACTGCGAAAGCACACAGCTCCATGAGGTACAGCTATGCGCTCTCCTAGGCTCTCTGTTCAATAAACACGGCAAATAAACAAATGTACCTGTGGTCACCTATTGCCCAGCTGCAGGAACTAAAACAGATCAGAAATTCTGTAGCTACAGATTGCCTGCGACCATTTCTTTCTACGACCCACCATGAATTACTGATTTCAAATGGTAATTTTGACTAAGCTCGGCTTCTGCCCTCTTACAGCTTGCCAAACAAAAATCCCAAATGAGATTTGTTTGAACAGAAGCAACCCTGGAAAAAAATAACCTCAGACTATCCTACAACTATCCCCAAATCACAAAATTACCCCCCACCTCCCTTTCACTTGACACCAAAGAGATTTCAAAGCACTATTCTGCTAGCACATCTTTTTGGTTGCCTACCCAATTAGGCAATATTTGCACTGTTTACCAGCATCTGAGGGGAGGGAATGACTGCCCCTGGGGATTTCTGCTATCAAATTTGAGGAAAAAGAGTAGCTGGATCCATGTTTAAATCCTATAGCAACTCATCTGCTGTGAGTGGTTGAGGGTCACATCCTTCACCCACTCAAATCCTCTGCAGATGACTAAATTGAAGTGATGCTATCAAGTTCCTGGGGCAGGCAGTTTACCCAGCTGTGATGCTTCACTTCTGCCTGGGGAAAGGATCGGGCAGGATTTAGGAAAAGAACAGGGAAAACACGGTCCAACCTACCTATCCCAGACACACTGTCCCAGGCAATGTTCATGGCCAAGTGGGCCATTTTGGGCCCAACTCCTGGCAGCTGCACCAGCTCCTCCACAGTTCTTGGTATGTCACCCCCATATTTCTCCTTCAGGATGGCTGTCGTCTGCTTTATGTACTTCACCTTGTTCTGGAAAACCAAGGGGAAAGACAGAAAATCCAAGTTGCCCTCCAATACAGAGAGAAACAAACCATTCCTGAGCGTATGTTACATGTGAGGTCACACAGTGGAGTTTGGGAAGGGGAGACAGAGGTCTTTGACTTCTTGAAAGCAAAATGCTGAGACCTGATCATCTCTAACCTCCCCTGCACGCTCCAGGCACTGCAGCAAACAATCTCGCTGTGAATACAAATTGCTAAAACTGGCATAAAATACAGCCTTCAGCTTGACTCCAGGGGAAAGATCACCACAGGGCGGGGCAGCAGGCTGAATACCAGCTGGGGGTGCGCCTTGCAGGAGCAGGGCTGGTTTGCACCCACCTCCTGCCTTCATCACCTGCTTTCAGCTCAACGACTGGCCACGAGTACAGCCTGCGAAGGACAAGCCTGCACCCGCCTTGCACTCCTCTCCTGGGCCTCCGAGCTGTCTCAGACAGCTGCATGGGAACAGGGGATGGTGGAGTGGGTTCCTCTACACGCATGTCGGGTGCTGCCGTGATCCTGCACTCACCCTCCAGAATCCTACAGGGTAAATGATCTGCCCAAGCGTCGCATCATCCATCTGCAAAATACTGTCGACTGTGAGGCCATGCTGCCTCAGGCGCAGCATGGCAGCCGATGTCACCTGGTCCTTGGTCTGGCTGGAGAGCATCAGTGACAGCAGAACTTGGTAGCGCATAACCTGGGGAAAAGGAGACAGTGGTGAGACACCCCAAGATCTCTGAGAGGATCCACCGACCTGTGGGGCTCAGTTCTGCCACCCAGCACCATCTTCAGTCCAGTGCACAATATGGACCTACCTTGGTTCAGCTGCATCTGCCTACAACAGACTGGAAGGTTGCAACAGAAATAATCCATGATCTTTTAATTCTACTGCACAATAAAGAGAGAAGAGAAACACCTTCAATCTAAGCAGTCAGTATGCATAAAAGGGTAGAGAGCAGCTACTCCCTGATGGGATCTCACATCCATAGATGCCAGCGCTTAGCCGTGAAGGGACAGACAAAGCTTTTCCTGATTCTCAGGAGACCCCACAGGATGTAGAAGTACAAACGCCCAATAAGTTTTCATGAAACTTCTGTTCTAAAGCAGCTTTTGAAAATCCTGTCCCCTTCCCACTAGGCTTCAGTAGGAACTGGGTATCTGGCTCCAGTGAGCTGCTTAAAAAACTAAATCTAAAGAACTGGGATGACAGAGATTGTGAGATGAAGCACAAAACCCAGAAGTTCCTCTGACGCTGTCATGCAGGGTTTAGTCCAGACCGCTCACCTCCTATTTTTCAATCGATTTTTCCCAGATGCACCAGAATGAGGAGGATGATGCAACTAACCTGGACTGACCCAGGACAACGTGGGATACAATCCTTCCTCCAGCTCTCTTACAAAGTTTACAAAACCACAGGTGCACCAGGCAAAAAGAGTCTCTGAGTGCATTAAGTATGGTAATCTCCGAGCGCATGGAAATTGTGTGAGGAGTGCTTGTGTGTGCTGAGGATTACAACATCCACTTTTCCTTGGAAGCAACAACCCTGCTTCCCTAGGGAAGAAAAGATATTTCCGTATCGTGCACCGTGGTCCCCGTGGCCCCACAGCTGCACTTGGTGCCAACCCACATGGCTGCGGAGCATGTGATGCTGTCTGAATCCGGAGTCAAAGTTAACCGCTTTCCCCGTGGATCCAAGCCAAAGACACAAGGCCAGCAACAAGGACAGGGTTACATGCGCCGAAGCTGTGCAGCTGCGTCTTTGAGACCCCTCCCTCAGAGCCCAGCAGGTCACTGTGGAGCACACGACTCCTGCTGCTTCGCCGAGCCTGCCTGCGGGATATCTCCGTGTTCCCACACCAGCACCGTGCATGGAGAATGCAGCCCTGTAGCCCCGGGTCCCAGTGCCGTACCATGGCCTCGCTCCGCTTTGTTTTTTGTACTGATGCAAATGGTCCCCTTGGAGGGACGTGTCATCTGGCGCTTTTGATTGTGTTCCCAGGCTTGGGGAGCACAGTGCCATCCCAGCATGGCCCTTCCTTTCAACCAGTATCACCTTCAAAGTGGACTGCAAGAGGGGAGGAAGCCAACCCACACTTACGTGCTGCTCTGAGGAGCACAAAAGCAGCCTGAAAAGTTTTTTTCTCGGCTCCCCTCGCCTTTTCTCCGTAATATTTTTCCTCTGTATTACAGAGCCATCTTGCTGGATACTTTCCTTGGACTCTTACAGAGATTTTTAAGAAAAAAGGGACATGCCTTCATGCTCTGCCAGCCTGACCCAGAAGACAGCACTGCCAAAATACTCTCTCCGGGTTTTCATTCCCAATTCCAAAATTATCCGATTTTTCCCTCAGCTCCTACTCTTGGTTTAGCCTGTTAACTCTTCTGGCAGCAGTTTAAGCAGAGGACAAAGGCCTAGCTGTGTTTGCTAGCTGGTCTCCAATGTCCAGCATGGTCTGAATGCGAGCAGAGAACATCTCAGAAAACACCCACTGCCCTTTCACAAGGGCTGTCTGAAGCCAACAAGCCCCGTACTGGAGAGGCAGTGGCTGACTCCCCTCCTCTAGCAGGACAAACTGTTTCTCTCATTTGCACACTTCTGCAGTAACCTCTTGTGGGACCAATCCCAGCACAGAGTCCTGACACACCCTGCGTTTATTTTTCTGATCTCGAGATATCCAAAGTGGGACGTATCCAGGGGCAACATGAGGATGAGGGAGGCCGGAGGGCTGTGGAAGCGGGGCTGTATTTTCACTGCACGCCTGACGGAGCAGGGCCAGCAGGGTGTTGTTACCTGTGGAGGTGCGCTGCTGTCGTAACACTTCTCCACTCCCATCTCATCGACGGGAGCATCTCTGCTCCTCCTCATTTCCCTGATGCGCTCCAGCTGCTGCCGCCAGTCCCTCGGCTCCCAGCGTGGTCTCTGGGGCTCAGACATCCCCTGCTCGGCACCATCCCCCTGCCCAGATTCGTAGGCAATGGCAATGCTCTTTCTCCTCCTGCTGCGCCTGGGGAGACCAGCTGTGCTATGGACCTGGCTCACTGCAAGAGATGGGAGAGAGATTTTCAGGCCTGAGGCCAGGGGAGAGAAGCCTTCGTCTCCCACCAGCGTCAGCCCTGTATATCCGCAACCATCCGGGGCACCCTGAGGAGGGCTGAACTCGTCTTCCCCATACACCCAACCCAGCAGCAACACCTCACATCCACCCAGCCCTAACCGGAGCCAGAAATGGCTGGGAAGGACCTGGGAAACAGGTGACAACAGCTGGGGACACACGTCACGCTATGGGGAATGCACGTCCCAAACACACAGGAGGCTGCTGAAGGCCAAGACTTGCCCCCAGGCCCTTGCCTAGTGCCACAGGCAGGACAGCCGCCGGGGTGCTGCCGCATCCCGGGCTCCGAGGGGGACGTGACAGGGACACCATGCCCCTGTCCCCAGGCTGGGCTGGGCCCTCGCTCTCCCCGCTTGCAGGTCCTCAGGCCCCCTGCCCCGTGCCAAGGCCAGGTCGGGCCGGTGCCGCATGCCACCCGACCAGCCCGGGAAGCACCGATCTCCCCGTACCTCCGGCCGCCCCCCGAGCCCTGCCGAGCCGTCGGGCCGCCGCCCGCCCACCGCCGGTGGAGACGGCCGCGCACATGGCGGCCGTCCCGGAAACTACCGGTCCCAGCGTACCCCGCGGCGGGAGCGGGTGCCGGAAGCGGCGGGACTTCCGGCGG